>MU005774.1:1351607-1412572 GCA_010093715.1 Pleomassaria siparia CBS 279.74 | reverse complement strand
TAATGTTAGTGCTATTAGCAGAGAAATATTACTGTAATCTACAGTAATAGACGCGTTAGCAGCGGGGGCAGGTAGGTGTAGTTAATGTTAGTGCTAGTAGCAGAGAAATATTACTGTAATCCACAGTAATAGACGCGTTGGCGGTAAGGGCAGGTAGGTGTAGTTAATGTTAGTGCTAGTAGCAGAGAAATATTACTGTAATACACCATAATAGACGCGTTAGCGGCGGGGGCAGGTAGGTGGAAATAATATTAGTGCTATTGCCAGCAACTTCTTACTGTGATATACAATAATAGACGCGTTAGCAGCGGGGGCAGGTAAGGTAGTTAATGTTAGTGCTAGTAGCAGCAATTTCTTACTGTAATAAATAATAATAGACGCATTAGCGGCGGGGGCGGCTAGGGCACTAGATAGGTAAGAGAATTATAAAACGTCTTCTGCCCTGGGCGCCATGGGCGCTATTGGCGCCCTGGGCACGACTTGGCCACGACCTGGGCATGACATAGGCATAGAGCTTGCGAAACTTCTCCTGATAAGGGGGTCTAAATAGTCTGCTATACAGCAGAGAATAATAGCTAAGTGTTAAGCAGCTAATACTATTAGTATACTATAAAATACTATATAATATAAAAAAGGAGTAAACTTATAAAAGTTAGGACTAAGGATACTGTAAGTAGGAGCTGTAAGAGCTGTAGAAGTAGAAGCTGTATAAATAGGAGCAGGAGCTGCAGGAGCTATAAGAGTAGGAGCAGTAAAGATAAGAGCTGTAATAGTAGGAACTAGAGGAAAATAACTAGTAATAATAGCGCGTGTATAAGCTAAGGCTAATAGAGATAGGGTAGACGTAGACGCTAAGCCTGTAAGGACTGTTAGAACTATATATATACTATAATAGAATAGTAGGAAATGCTTACTAGCTTTATAGAGGCGGGCGCAGTAAGAAGTAATAGCAGCGTCTTATTATACTTATAGGGCAGTAGCCTCTTCCTCTAGCAGGGCAGCAGCTTCTTCCTTTTTCTTTAGTAGGGCAGTAAGTTTCTTTATAGAGGTTTTCTTAGCAGCTGCAGGACAGTTAATACACTAGATAGATAATAGAAGTAGATAATACTTATAGTAGAAGGAGTAATAGTAACCCTTACTACTATAATAGCAGTTAGTATAACTATTATAAAGATAGGGCAGCACTATATAGTAGGCAGTAAAGAGGCTACCTTTATAGCTGTAAGAAGTGTAAGGTACTATAGTAATAGTACTAATAATATAACCTAGGACAGCCTTATAGTTAACAGCTTACGCTAGAATACTATAAGTACTAAATAATACTATAAAGACTATTATATATATATTATATTAATCCTGCAGCTAGAACGCAGGACTATACTATAGTAAGTAGGTAACCTTATAAAAGTATAGGCAGTAGCAGATGCATAGGGAAGAGTACGCGTAGTAGTAGTAAGGGAGACTGTAAGACTATAAATAACTATAAAAGATAGTAATAGGATTAGAATTAGACTTATAGGCAGTAGAACTAGGGTAAGGTACAGGCTTAGACAGGTCTAGCAGAGGGGGAAGAGTATAGGAATCCTTAGAATCTACAGTCTTACTATTATTAGAATCTGCAGCCTTAGTAGTAGCCTTTTTAGCCTTAGTAATTATAGCCTTTGCAGCCTTTACAGCCTTTATAGCCTTAGTAACCTAAGTAGCCTTTACAGCCTTAGTAGCCTTAGCAGCAGCATTTTTAGCCTTAGTAGCAGCCTTTTTAGCCTTAGCAGCCTTAGCCGCAATTACAGCAGCCTTAGCATTAGAATTAGCAGAGTTAGCAGCAGCATTATTAGCATTAGCAGCAGCCTTAGCATTAGCAGCGTTAATAATATTAAGAGCAGCAGCACTAATAGTAGAGGCTTAAATTTAAGCAGAGGTTAGAGTAAAAGGAAAGTTAAGAGAGCTGCTAGCTGTAAAAGTTAGTAAAGGACTGTAAAAGTTACATAAATAGATAAAAAATAAGAAAAAGCAGATATAAGAGTCTAGAAAATAGGAAATATAGGGAAAACTAGACTAGAATATAATAACTTATAGCTACTAGAGCTGTTAGGGCTAGTTATAATAGTAGTAGCAGAGGTAGTAGTAGTAGAGGTAGTAGAGGAGGAAGAAGAAATAGAGTAAAATAGAGGGGGGAAGGCACCTTATATAGAAATAGTAGGTAGTAAGGGCAGTAGTAGTTATATAACGTAATACGTAAGGGTAAAGTAAAATTATAGTAAGAGATATAGAGAGAGATAATAGTAGGTAAAAGTAACTATATATTAAAAAGATCTAAACTCTAGGTAAATAAGACTTAGTAAAATACCTATAAAATATCTATAAAACATCTGCAAAACTATATAAGTAAGACCTCTAGATAAATAATATTAATAATAGACCTAGCTAGCACTAGTAACTAACCCGCAGGCACTATAATAGGCAGAGGGGATAGAGGTAAGAGTACTAATAGACCTATAGTAGTAGTTACGCAGGACATAGCCACGTATAACTAACTATAGGTAAAGACTAGATAATAGAGATTAACACCTATAATAGATAGTAACTAGCCCTGTAACTTATTAATAGTAATAGCAAAAAAGAAATAGATTAGAAACTAGATCTGCGTAATAATAAATAGTAGCTTACCCTCTATAGAAGACAGCTTAATCTATAAAAGCAACTACAACTAACCTGCAAAATTACTAGATAAGATCTAGGCTTTAATACAGCGTAGAGAAATCTAAGTAACTATTAGACAGGTACTATTATAGAGGCCTTATTTTAGATAGAGGTTTTATAATAGTATTACTAGCGTACTAATCTTTAACAGTAACTATAAAGGTAGTAAACTTAGAGGAGTTAGAGACTATAAAAGCTTAATAGGTAGTATATTCTAGTATGCAGTATCCTTTATCTCTACAGAATTAGTAGAAAGTAGCTCTATAGAATCCCTAGGGAACGTAGTTAACAGGCTACTATTAATAGTAGCTATATTATTATTATAGATAGCTAGAATTATATAGCTATAGAGGATAGTCTAATCTATAATAGCCTGCTGTAGACACTATTACAGATATACGTAGGTAAAGAACTAATCTAGGTAATAGAACATAGTAACCTATTTAGGAACTATAACTACGCTATTAGTAAAGGGAGAGGCTAAAGACTAGGACTAATCTATAAGATAAGTATTCTTAGTACTAGTAAGAATCTGCATGTTCTGCTGCAGATAGAGTATAGTAAGTAACAGCTAGATAAGTAAAGACTGCTAAAGGCAGGCTCTAATAATTACAGGCTACTAACTACGCTGTATAATAGGTAAGATCTGTGCAAAATCTCTACTAAAGATTATAGGCAGGCTGCTAAAGAGGGTAGTAGAATTACGGACATCCTAGAGTATGTAGTAAACAGCCTTAAAATAGTAATAGTACTGTATTAGCACCTTATCCTATATAATAACTACAGCCTCCTATAATAGGGCACCTAAATTAGAAGATAGTAATACAGGACAGATAGAATTATTATAAAGGTTAATAGGAATCTAGAACTAGGAATATGTAGTATAACTGCTAGGTAGTAAAAGGGCTATAATACTAGAAGAAGTAACGCAAAGAATAATACTCTTACAAGAATAAAAGTACGCATAAAGATAGCGCTAGAGAAAGGTCTTTCCTATACCTATAGGACTATGTAAGAAGAAGTAGGTAGTAGTAGGATTATCTATAATAGCTAATATAAGAGTATTAAAGGCTGCTTTCTAGTCTACATTTAAAGTATTATAAGTATCCTAGAAAACTATATCTTTAACCTCTATATTATAAAATCTTATAGTAGTAATAAGCTAGTTCCCCTTACGTAAACCCTAGAAATATTAAGGTAATAGTAACTAAAAGTCTAAAAGTCGCTTCCCTACGTCTATAAGAAGACTATTAAGTAAGAATAGACTATAGTTAAGGTAGGCATTAGGGTCTGTAGACGTAGTAAGTATAGCTGCGTAGGGGGGCAGATTATTATAAAGGTCTGTTTAGAAGGTAGTCTAGATAGTAAGCAGATTAGTAATAGGACCTATTAAGAGGGCAGTAATAAAGAAGTACTGCAACGCAGAGCTAGTAGTAAAGAGTATAGCCTTATAGAAGTAAGCTACCTAGTTACTATTATCCTATAATAGACCGCGAGCTGCTGCTGCCGCCTAGAAAGTAGAATACTTAATAGCCTAGAAGGTGCAGAGGTTCTAGAAAGAAGTAGAGCTGTAAATAATAGTAAGAAGAAGCCGTAGATAATAACGCTTACCCTATAATAGACTACAGTAATATATACAGCTAATAGCAGTACCCTGCTAATAAATAGTCTATTTACGCGTAGATAAGTTCTATATAAACCCTAAAGGGAAATCCTAATATAAGGTATTATAGCTATAAATATTCTCTGTATTATACTTAAAGAAACCTATAAGAGTAGTAGCAGACTAATCTAGGCATTCTTACAGGTCTGTAATAGTAGCATTACTTAGAAAAGTAATAAGTTACTAGTTAGGTAAGTAGACTATAAGTGTAATAATAGGCGGTTGCTCTTTATAAATATAGAACTTAAATAACTGCTATATAGCCTCTAATAGACTAATATACTAACTATTAAGGTGCTGTAGAACCTTATTATTCTCTATAATAGATAGTACTGCATAGTTAGTACCCTTATAGATATATTTATGTATATACTTAATAGTATAAATAGTACTGCAAATCTCTATGTTAATATAAGTATAGAAATAGTATAAGAGCTATAGGTAATATAGTACTACCTAGTAGTTATTAAAATATATAGTCTTTCCCTAATATAGTACACCTAAAGTGCGGCTATTATTACAGCGCTAATACTCTAGATATCTATTATTATATATAATAGTTATAGGGTTAAACTACTTTAGAAAGTTCTTTAAGTACTATAATAGAAGACTATTTAGTTACTGTACTATATAGGCGGCTGCATAATTATGCTCTTTATAGGGGCTATATATTATATAACTGCGTATAATCTCTATAAGTAGACTAGTAGGATCTGTATTAGCTATAGGTATCTCTATATAGATAGCAGCATTAATGTGTATAGGGTCTGTAAAGGCTTTATAATCTTATAGTAGCAGAAACATAAGTAGATATATATAAAGAAGGCTACGCTTCTAATACTTAATAGTATATATATAGCCTAGGTAGTTATAGAATAAACTGCTGTCCTTAATCTCTATAAGCAGCTGCTTAACTTTTAGACGGAATGCACAGTAGACTAAGTCTAGTTAATTAAAGCCTATTTTTCCTACGCGAAGCTCCTAGTTTACTTTAGGCTAGTAAGAGCTAGTAGTAAATATAATAAATAGTATAGGGTAACTGTAACAGCAGATAATAGCTATAAAATCCTAGTAATAGTAGCTAATAAACTAGGAACTGCTAAGATAGGAGAAAGGTAAAATAACGCAGCGCCTAATAGCAGCATTATTACTACTGTTATTTAATACTACATCTGTAATACTACTATATACCTCTGCCTAGAGCTGTTTCTAGTTATAGTAGACCTACTTTAAGCGCGCCTAATTATAAATAGCCTAAATATCTATAAGATATTACTAGAAAAGCTAGTAATACTAGAATAGGACTATAGTCTAACTAGGATAGGGGTGTAGATAGAACCTGTAGTACATCTGTTAAGTTAAAGACAGCTGTTTACAGACACCCTAATAATCTATAAGAACTATCCTAGGTAACTATCTATAATCTCTATATAGGAATATAAGTATATAGTGCAGCAGCATATAAAAAGGATATATAGTACTAATATAGTAAAAGACAGTTAAATTATAGGCTGCTAATATAATAAAATAGACTAAAGTAGCAGCTGCAGTATCTAGAATAACTAGGGCTACCTTATTACTAGTAGGTACGTTCTTGCAGCAGCAGTTTATACTAGTCTCTAACGTTATTATTATATGCTCTGTAAGGATAATATAGGCATCTACAGCCGCTGTATAGAGCTGTTCCTAGGCTGTCTAATAGATAGTAATATATAGATTACCTATCTAATATAATATCTCTATAAGGCTACCTAAGATATTAAATTTAAGTTAAGGATTATAGTAGTAGCAGGCCCTTATAGCGTAATGCAGATTATAGAAATAGAGCTACGCGTAAGAAGGGGCTATATTAGGCTGCTTATCTAACAGGCCTTAATAGTAGTATAGGGCTCTATAAATCTAAAAAACCTATATACTAGGACCTATTACACTCTAATTAGTAGCTGTATAATCTAGGGAAGTAAACGTAAAAGCTAAATTATAGGCCTAGAGATTTTTATAGAACTTATAACTATCTGCACTATTATTAAGTAGTAAACTATAAAGGAACGCTAGTAACAGCAGGAAAGCAGGCAGGATAACGTCCCCGTCTAAATAGTAGGTAGTAAAATAGGGATCTCTAATACTTAATTAAGATTAACGTTCTATAACCTAGTAAAAAGCCTTACAGAACTAATACTATATCTATATAAGACCTAAATTATAATAATAGGAGTTAATTAGCTGCTGTATTAAAGGAATAGGCACGTTTGCAGCAGTAATAAGAGCTGTATTATCTAAACTACTATTACTAAATTTAAACGTAATAGGAGCTACATTTACAGATAAGTTTATAAAACCTATAGTTAGGGTAAGGCGTAATCTACGTAAAGACAGAGGAGGCTGCAAATAAAAAGAACTGTAATAATAGTAATAGAAATAGGAGGCCTAAAATAGTAAATATAGAAAATAAATATATATAAATACTTATAGGACTATAAGACGTGCAAGGCTAATATAGCGCTCCTAGATAATTTACGCAAAAGTCTATTAACAGCTAATAAGTCTAGCAGGTAGTATAGTAAATATTTAAAGATAGTTAACTAGTAATAAAAGAGAAGTCCTATAGATAGTTAGAAGATTTAGACACCTATTAATAGGTACAGTAACTAAAGGGACAGGGCATTACAGATATTTATAAATAGAAAACAGGAGTAAAGCGTTAAGAATTATAATAGTATAGTAGTAATAGCTGCTTACTACTCTAGAGAAACGTTAGACTAGGGCGCGTATAGATAAGCACAGCTAAAAAGTGTTAACTTTGCACTTCTGCTAGGGCTGTAATAAGTAATATTTTGTAAAAATTTTTTTTAAATAAAGTTACTAGCAAGTTTTACAGATTTAACAGAGCTATTTTTAGCCCTTGCAGGGCGTTAGTTAGGGAGTTAAAAGTAGCTAAATTATATTTAGATAATTACATAATTACATAGTTACATAGTTACATAGATCAGGCCCGTTAGGGAATGCATGTCGAACATGTGACATGGTGACGTAGATTGATATCTAGTAATTACATAGGGAGCTATACATTGACCTGCTTATTAGCTAAAAAACAAAAAAAACATATTGGGTGCATTTCAGCACCGATTCAACTCTCGACACTTACCGCTTTCGGCATCCCGGTCGTCATCCGTCGTCGTGATTGGCCTGTGACTAATGGCTAGTGCTCAGGAAGAAATGCCCCCCCCCCCCCCCCCCGCATCGAAAACCGAGGTTATTTTCGAATCATGTTGTATTTCGAGGTGACGATGTAAATACGTCTGCCTGTACATGTTGCATCCGCTGTGTTAGTCTTTGCTAAAAGTAAGCCCAATGTGCAAGTAAGAGTTTCACCTGCTAGTCTCATACATACATACATACATACATACATACATACATACATACATACATACATACATACATACATACATACATACATACATACATACATACATACATACACAGCATACTTTTCAGTTAAACCGGGTATTAAGCCTTTGTGGGAGAATACTACTTTTCGCGCTCCGCCAATTAATGCATGCCGTCTTTGCTCACAACTTGACTGTTGATCTCGCCCTGATGCCCTCCCCATATTTGATGAACAAAAAGGGTATCGGAATAAGGAATATGGCCACAAATCCAAGCATCGAGTTCCCCCATCCATAGCCCATGGCGGCGTACATTTTTTGCGAAGACTGTATGTACAAGTGAGTATACAAAGGACAAAGGGGTTTGGAACAAGTAGTCGACTTACCAAAGGAATGAAAGCAGCACATAGACTACGTAGTACAGTTGCCGCAGCCATGGCACTCGCAGCATGCACGGTAAAAACGTCCACCAGATACGTGTTCGCCGGCATGAAGGTCATCATCAGTCCAAATCCCATCACCCCTGTCCCGACTATGGGCACCATATAATGCACCTGAGTCTGCACACCCCAGCCATACCAGAACAATCCGACGGGCAGAAAAAAGCCACCAATCGTCATCATATACAGCCGATGCTCGGGTCTGAAGTCTCCTCTTGCAAGATGTTTAGCAACCGTAACATTACTGAAATGCGTGAAAACCAATTGGCCGATGAGACAACCAACGCCGATTCCGAGAAAGGAGAGGCCAACAATCCCACCGTGCCAGCCGTATTGGCCTGTAAATACGGCGGTGAAGGTCGTGAAGAGGATATAGAGGTACGAGTATGTCACTGCTACGTAGAAGGAAATGGCGAAGCAGATGGTAGATTGGGTTAGCATCTTGGCGGGGCGGACGATGGAGAAGAGGAACAGATCGCGCGGGGAGAGTCCGCTGTCGAGCTTGGAAACGAGCTTGGAATTGCCGGTGGATTTGCGGAGGCGTTGTGTCTTGCGGGCAAGAATCACCGGAGCGTAGGTTTCTCTCATGAGAACCATCGACATGAGCATGAATGCTCCACCCTTTGAACTTGTAAGACGGCAAAATTCATCCGTGGAAAGAAGAGAGCGTACCAGGATTGCGATCAGCCAAAAGTTCTACGAACCCAAGAGGATCAAGTTAGCGAAGCTCCTGTACATGTACAAGGTGTATGTATTGTCTTACCCATCTCCATCCTTTTGCAGCAATAAGAAAACCGCCAATGATGGGTCCAACCTAATGGCGTTAGTCATGCCTCCAACCCTGGAACCCATTATTAAAACACTTACACACGGTCCCATGGTGGGACCCATCATCCACACTACGCATTGTACAATCAGTCAATCTTCTTTCCCAAATGCTTCAATATGATGAACTGACCAACCATGGCCGTTCCTCTCTGCTCTCTCGAAATTAGATCCGCGATCGTGCCACCACCCAACACAAGCGGGGCGCCTCCAAAACATCCCATCAAGAACCGAAATGCGATAAACATGCCCATGCTTGATGAAACGGCTGCTACGATTGTACAAACAATGAAGAGCAGATTGCAAGCGTGGTAGAGCCATAGACGTCCGAACATCTCCGAAAGCGGCGCGATGACTGCCCACTGGTCAGTCCCGTAGTCCAAGTTGTAGATGTATGTAGTCTGAAGAGGAATGAATATTACGTACGTAGTGGACCGAATGCAAAACCCAGCACGTAGACTATTTCGGGTCAAGCAATTATTATTAGCCTTTGAACAAACTTGAGTCAGGGCTCAGCATTAGGTGCTTCCTTGGCTTACCAGACAACATGAAACCCTCGAGCATATCGTCTTGGGAGTGAAAAGTCTCCATAACCTTGGGCACCCCTGGCGCAAAACTGCTACTAGCCAACGGAGTCAAGAAGGTGATTGCAGCCACCAGAATGACGGTACCCCATTTCTTCTTGTATCCCCAGTTGAGAGGGTTCTCGGGATCATCGGGTCCATCCCACCAGACAACATTGGCGTCATTCTCCTCTCCTCTTCCCTCTACATGGACATCTTCGTTGTCTTCTTGACTGGATAACGACTCTGGTCGCGTGCCGCCTTTCTCGATATCTTTGTCGAAGATTCCAGTGGAGTGTTTCGTGGGATCGTGGCCATGGTTGTGGCTTTGTGAGTGCGATCGGAGGGTTGTGGGTAGTATAGACCCTTGGTTGGTTGGGATGTCGGCGTCGTGACCTTCGTCGGCGGCGAGTGAGATGATCTCACTGCGAGACGGAAGGCGGTAGAGAGGCTCTGCCATGGTATAGATAGTAGTTTCCTTGGGTGTTCCCTGGCGATGGATAGTAATGGCGCGTGAGATGTGGATATTACAAGGGTAGCGAATGGATTGATGCTATGATGTGCGTATTTTAATTTGAAGCTATCAAGAGTATCCTGGCTTCGTCAACGTAGCTTGCTGCGATGTACACAGTAGAAGGTGGAATCGTCAGCACTTGTGGAATAATCAGCACTTGACAGAAAAATAATTGTTGGTGAGAGCTCGCAAGTCGTTTCTTTCGGCCTCACTCAACTTCGTCCTCACAAAAACCCAGCAAACCTGAAGCAATTTTCAAAGCGATGAAGATGGATGAATGTAACGAGTCAGACACGACGAAAACAAGACGCGGAGCAATATTAATTAACACCTCCAGAATGAGCTGCAGGCTTGCAAGCTACATAAGCTATCTCATCATAGCTGTGCCGAATACCCGTTTACCGTGTTTGGGCTGGCGTCTCTTGGAATACGGTAGGGCTCGGCTGACGGTTCTTTATTACCGTAAAACCCGGGATGGATGCAGCTTATGAAGGATAGACGAGCATCCAACAATCAGATGTGAAACGTCTCGCAATAACACCCTGAGAAAGATGCAAGAGATAACAATTATTACTTACGTTGAGAGCAAGGAAAGTTTGAACGCACAGTGAACTTTTGCTGCAAAATACAATCCCTATAACCCATACATACATACATACACCCTCTTTCTCTATCCCCCCACTCGGAATCACAACATACACTCACGCCGTATGTACAACATCAGCTCGCTTTCCACACGATAATTCGCCCTCCACTTTCAAGACAAAAAGGTTAGCTTCGGCCGAACAAGCGCCACATTTTCACTCTAACCTTGCGCAGATCTCTAGAGTTCCCAGTTCCCTCGCATCTTTTCCCTTCACTGATGAGCAACCGGGCGAATTGAATTGACCCCTTTTCCTCTAATAATTAATTAATTAATTAATTACTTAATTAACCGGTGAGTATACACAGCATATATGTACATACATACATATATGACAAGCCCCCATTGCTCATCCATCTTCCTTTGACCACAAGAGCATATTAGTCAGCCACTCGATTCACCCTGCATCTGTGCATGGATGATATCGCCACCAAAGACATTCCAAGGCCCGAGCCGAGACTAGCGGCGCCTTGCTTACGCTAAGCATGGCAGCCCAGTCTTGATACCGTTGTAAAAGAACCAATGGCGGATTGTTGTTCACGTCTACGGTTCGATTATAAATCTACGAATCGATTTCAAATCATAACAATGGTGTATTCCACCAAGAGCAAGGAAATCTCGCGCGAGAGAAAGACTCTAGGGCCGCCCACACTGCAACGAGTGCAAAATAATCTACACAAGACCACAAAACGAGACACACCATAACGCACCGCCATGCGTCCCAGGCCAACAACCTTGGCCTACCCATTGTCCAGGTTACCCATGCAAATCATAAACACATGTACCCTCGTCGCATCGCTAAAGCAACTACCCATCTATATTGTGTACACCAGTAACACGTGGATATTCGCCTGGTACGTGCAAATCGCTCACGCTAATGTCCGTGTCCTGCCTCTGGACCCCCGGGAATATCTTCCCAATCTCATTGCTTGCGGGTCCGCCGTTTGCAACAACCGTTGAGGCGGTGGCAGGAACTGGCTCAACTACGCCTAAGAAAGACTGGTGTGAGGCTGCTGGGCTTGTCACCAGACTGTTCGGCTCCAATTCAACGGGTAGAGACGCAAGTATAGATATAGGCGCAGGCGTAGATGCAGCAATGGGCACAGGGATTGCTGAAGGATGCTCGGTTGGGGTAGCATCGCTCATCTCCTTCATAGGTTGCTGGAGTTCCTTTTCCTGTTCGCGCTTCACTTGATGACGACGATACGCTTCGGTGCCAAAGACTCCTGCAGCTGCTCCACCAGCCGCTGGCGCCATCCAGTCTCCGTAATTACTGGTGTGTCTGTCGAGTTGATGTATTGATTCTGCTTGAACTGGTGTCTGGGAGGTGACGGGCGCTTCATAGGTGGTTGACACTGGTTGGTAAGAGTCCGGTTGAGGTTGATAGTTGGTCGAGGCGGGTGGATAAGTGTTCGGCGCGGATTGGTAGTTGATCGGTGTAGGGTTCGAATAGTAGGGCGTCTGTTCAGGTGCTGTCGGTTGTTGATTGTAATTCTGGTAAGTAGTATCAGGGTTATTGTATCCGTCACCATATGCGTTTTGTGAAGCGTATGGCACCTGGTTCTGCTGTTGCGGATTGATATTCTCGTGCACAGTGCTTTCGGTGGGATATGCGTAGCCGGCCGCAAGACCTCCGGATGCACTACTTAGATCATGACCGACCTCCGAACTTCCACTAGAATTTGGCGATAGGGGCGCTTGTAAGTTACGATCCATCTGAATGTCGCTTGGGAATCGCCCACCTGGTGATGGTCGCGTCGGCGGATCCGCCCGTACGGGCTCTCTGATCATCGACTGATTTGCCGAGTATGGGACTCGATCTGCCTCATCTTCTTCTAGGCCACCGTCGGAGCTCACCGAGCGGGCACTGCTTCGGCTCACACTGCGAGCGTGTCGTCGAACGAAGGCATTCCGCTCTTCTCCGCTCTTCTCGGTGAGGTTTTTGATATCCTCATACCACGCTAGCATGGTGTCGTAACTCTCGGCCCTGAAAACCCAAGTATGGCCCCGGTGCATCGAGCCGGTTTGACGACCTTTGACAACGAACTTGTGGGATGAGCTGCCAGGTTGAGAGTGGGAGCCAAGCTTCTGGTCCGGTAGATACAAGGACATGACAGGAGGTTGAGTATAAATGCGATCGGCCGACTTGAACTCGTGCAGATGAGTAGGCGACAAAACATACCTGCAGTCGTTAGCATGCAATTCACTAAGATGGGAACAGTTCTAACCATCCGGGCGTATAACTCTTCAAGTACTTGCTCTTTCTCTCAAGCATTCCAGCCCTGACCTCGGTTGCTGCGGGGTGATGTTTGCCTGGATACTCAATTTCCTCCAATCTACGCAGAGGAAGACTGGGGTTAACGAAATGAGGGTCGTTGTTGACAAACTTGTTCCACTCGAGGTCCCTTGGCATAGCGATCGGTCCATTTCGAAGCTGGTCAACAGTCGAATACAACTCGTCAGCATCTCGCTTCAAAATGGTCGCGAGAGCATTGTAGGCCTTCTGGATCTCGCCAACGACAATCGACTCTAGCTCTCTGCCTGAGTTCTCGAGGTTGAGATAGGCCTAGACAAATTAGCGCCATCCTTGGTGTCTGGGTAGGACCTTCACATACTCGATGGAGGTAATTTTCCTCGTCTATCTGTCTCTCGACTTGTCGATCAACGCCCAGACGAACGACGTATGGGTCTCCTTTACCAGCAATTGCATCTGGGTCTGAATCCACCACTGCCAGCGCTTCCTCCAACGTCGACACGCACTTGCGCGTAGTTTCCTTTTCCTTCTCCACGTTGTTCTTGAAGTCTCCCGACAAGGACTTGATTTCCTTTATTTTCTGTGCAAGATCCGCTCGTAGACCGCCCAACTGATTGATGACCTCGTTCTGGATCTCTTTCGCCTTGTGTGATTCTGTCACTGACTGCTTGTGAAAGTCGCGCAAGATTCGATTCGCGTCGTTCAGGCCACCTTCGGTAAGGAACATGGTAGGTGCATTCGTATTATTGATGACATTGGACACCTTGAGTAAGGTCTTTGCGCGCTGTTCGTATGATGTGGAGACTTCGCGGAAGTACGAGATCAGGTCTTTGAGCAGTTTGCGCCAAGCTAAAAGGCGTGCGAATTAGCATCTGCTCACGGTTGGGAGATTCTTGCAACCTACCCTGGAAACGATTGGCTAGGATCTCGGTGGGTGAGCCTGTCGTAGGCACAGGTGTGTAGAAGACGCTGTTTTGCTTGCTCGAGTGTCGGTTGTCATCCTCGATGCTCACGCCCCGAATGCTGCCCGCATGGGTGCTTTTCCTGCTCCCACTGCGCTTGAGACTGCCACTCCTCTTTACCGACGAACGCTTTTTCAGAGTGCCGCTTCTTGAGGGTGCACCGCCCTGGTTCAATGTGGATGCGCGCGAAGACGACCGCTCAGGTCGTACATCGTCCATGAGAATTGAAGTGCCCCGTGTTTCTGCGTCGAAGGATTCTTCGAATCTACCTCGTCGCTGAGAGGCCGATGGTTGAAGGGAATGTGAAAGCGGGGATGAATCTATGGGATTCGCGGGTGTCGTTGCAAAGTCGTTCCCGCCAACTCCATCAACATCCAAATGCGAAGAGCCGCCATATCCTTGACTAAGATACGCAGGGTTGTGTGGAGTCGGAATTGAGTTTTGCATTGCCATGGCGCGAATGGGCTCAGGCCGGCCTCACTTGTAATGTCTGGTCTAGGGTGCCTTCGTCGCGTCACGGATACGCTGGGAATAATCTCCGCGCGGCGGGTGTGTCAGAGAGCGGGTAGGAGGTGTGTAGGATAACGTGTGGTGCGGCGTTGAAGAAGAGGATGAGCTACTGTGTAGTAGTCAGGCAGACAAAATCCGCGACAGCTGGAGATGTCAACGCGCACACACTGGACTGAGTGAGGGCGCTGGAATATGGTAAAGATGAAACACAAAAGCGATGACAGGAGAGAGGCGCCGAACAAGAAGGCTTTTGGTTAAAGTGATGTCATCTGACTGTTCAAAAGGTCAAGCCAGGGATTTCAGTTAGACTGGTCTTGGCAGAAACCCTCTATTGTCGTCATCTTGCAGCCGTTATCGCCCTTTACCACGACCATCTTCTGTCTGTGTAACCCAACACCCGCTGTTATTGGTACTTTTGTAAGAGATACGCTGTGCAGCTCGAATTTCCTTGGAACTTTGCGGCATTCAAAACCCAAACCGGTCGCCAGATCAACTGTCACTCGCAGGTGTGCGGCACCCCAAAGCAGGCACTTTGGGTGTACAAAGGTTACCACCTACTATTACCTACACAGTAGTAATTACGCTTCGGCGGAAAAAAAAAGTCACGATAGCTTCCGTACCCTTGTATGGCTCCTGGCGTGCAACTTCCGCACGTGTGACGTGCAGAGATCTTACTCCATAGTTAGCATCTACAGTACAGAGTAGGGATATGCCAGTCCTCCCGCTCAACTAGCACAAACTCTCCAAGCAACTTCCCTGGACATGCAGGCATACCAGGTCTGTCATGACCGGCTTTCTGCCTCATGATTATTTCACCCACAAAGCACTTGAAAATCGAGAACATTACAGACAGGTCTTTGCCGTCTCAACTAGTACGAGTATGGCTTCCGGTGTACGAGCAACATACACCTGTGACACGACGCGAAAAACAAACAGATTTGAGAGGACATCAATTTGGATAATATGTCACTAAAATATGGGACGTTGTCAGATGCAATGCCTTCATCAGGCAATGTAGGTTCAATGCAAAGTATGAGGATGCCGCCCAGCAGCTTCTGCCAACAAACCCACACTGCCGACCTGAGGACAAATCCAAGCAGCCAAGGTCACAAAATCCATCACATGTTGCTAAGAAATCGACGAATTTAAATTGAGACATCCAAGGCTCCAACAGTCCGCCAAGGCATATTCATCACTGTACAACAGTCACTGCAGATATCATATTTCCGCCAAATAAGCACAATGTAACACACCAACTTCTATCGCATAAGAACGTAAAACCTGTAGTTGATACCTGACCGCAGTTCAAATTGATTGACAAAATAGTCGTGAATGGTCATGTGACGGCTCACATCACTCAAGCCACAACACGAATGCGCCTCAGATATGAATACCTTCCTTGACACTGCATATCATAGCATGAACGGTGCAAATTCGAAAACAGGGCGCACAGAAGGTGGTCATGTATTACTTTTTTACACAAGCCTCGATTCGACTCGACTCGACTCATATTAAGAGCAGGCGCCCAAGTTCATGGCTTTGATATAACGGGCAGCGCTATAATATCCCATTTCAAGACCAATCCCCCCCAGCGCCTTCACGTTTCCGAAGGAATAAACCCCCCAGATTATCCGAGTGGACACGGCGCATGCGGGCCGGCAGATTATATGAATGTCCAATATACAAACGTCCATGGGCATTCTTCTATTTCGAACAATAACCCAATCACACCATCTTCTCGAAACAAAGTACCATTCTCTTTCACGAGCTCACCACGGATCTTATTGGTGGCTGACCCGGATCGACAAATAACGGGTTCATGGCAGCTCGTCGGATGAAGGAAAAATATGGGGTGCGTGCCAGGCGGAACATCTATGGGTAGTAGCAGGTGACTGCGTTATGTTTATTGCAACTCCAAGAGTCTGCGCATATGGGCGGTGCGAGATAGAGTAGGGTGATCGTCGTCGTCGTCGTCGTCGTCGTTGTCAGCCGCCCCCAGATGTGATGCTGTAGCTACTCCGGATTTCCTGACCACGGGAAGGACGTGTATATAACCTCTGGCTCGCCCTTCGTATTACACTCCCTTCCCTTGCTCGTCGACATCATCCAAGTCCTTCACGCACTCACTCACTCACCCCTTTCAACACACACACACAAACTTACCCGGTCTTGATCATCCGTATTCGATCGACCATGATGAAGTTCACCATCACAGCTGTGCTCTCACTTCTTCCGCTCCTTTCATCTGCCCACTGCATCGCACAGCGAGTGCGAGTCAACGGACAGGATCTAGGACAGGGCACTGGCATCCGCATGTCGACGTCGAACAACCCGATCCAGAACGTCAACGATGCGAGCTTCGCCTGCAAGAACTCGTTCCAGTCCCCGGTCTCGTCCAAAGTCGTCGATGTCAAGGCTGGAGACAAAGTCGGTGTCATGTGGGGACATATCATCGGCGGTGCTCAGTTTGCCAACGACGCGGATAATCCAATCGCAAAGTCTCACAAGGGTCCTACCATCTTCTACATGTATGTAATTACAGTACATCCCTGATCAGGGAATGGGATCATCTCCCCCCCCCCCCCCCCCCCCCCCCCCCCCCCCACACACACACACACACAATGAGAAGCGAACGTCCATGACCACCACCACCACCACCACCACGGTACTAACCAACAAACACTTGCAGGGCCAAAGTCGACAACGCCGCCACCGCACAACCATCTGGTCTGAAATGGTTCAAAGTGTTCGAAGACGGCCTGGACGGCTCCGGAAAATGGGGCGTCGACAGGATGATTGAGGGCGGCGGATGGGTAGACTTCAACATGCCGACCTGCGTTGCTCCAGGCCAGTATCTGTTGCGCGCAGAAATCATCGCTTTGCACTCTGCAAAGGTACAGTACATTTATTTTTACACGTTTAATCACTCTCTTTTACCTGATCATATCCCAAACCTCCATATATATATACTAACAACCGGCTGGCTCCATAGACTCAAGGACAAGCACAATTTTATATGGGATGTGCCCAGATCAACGTCTCAGGATCCGGCTCCGCAACCGGCAACACCGTGTCCTTCCCTGGAGCTTACAGCGCGACTGACCCCGGAATACTCATTTCCATCTATAACTCCAAGGGCGAGCCTGTGGGCAACGGAACTCCGTACAAGATTCCCGGACCCGCTGCCCTGACTTGCTAGTTGGATGCATGGGGCTTTATTTTCAAGCAGTCGTTCTTTCTATTTGTTACAATTTGAGGTTCACTGTTGGTTCGACTGCGAGTAGCTATTGTATGATACTAGCATTTAGTATAGCATCAATCCACAATGGTCAGTTCCTTTCGTCGTACGTGCAACAGACTAGTATATCCGAAACTCCTACTTGGTATCCCCAGCGAAACCTTCACTCAGAAGATCACTGTGCCAACGAGCAATATGGGGAATTCAGGATCTCTATTTGCACGAAAAAAAAGGCCTAAGGGGTATCGACTCATGCACAAACCAGTCCACTTCCATCTACTACTCCGCCACAAAAACACCCATCCCTAATTGAATAACAAGAGAAGTGGTTGGACGACCATCAATGCTCCGTAATGTGTATACGCAAAGTTCCTGTTTCGCTATGTAATGCTGATGCTTCCAATGAATGCCTGCTTTCGCAACCAGTGGCGCCAAGTTCTGTCCACCCAAGTAATAAAACAAGACAGGCTAATGTCAAAACGAATGAAAAATAGGTGTCAATATCGGGAGAGGAAAGAAATATGTGCCAAGAAACCGAAGTCGGAGTTGTCAGAGCATGGCGCACTTGCAGATAAAACTCGCGGGTTTTGGCAATGAGTCCGGAGGAAGTGTAGCGACGGCAGAGTCCTTCACAATATTTTCGAACAATCCCATATCACTGCTTCGCCATACCTGTGATACAGAACAATCAGCCAGGACGAAGGTAATGTGCAGTTTGAATGCAGCAGCTTCTTACTCCTTCTCAATACCATTGATGATCTGCACATCGGTGAATTGCATGCCATCTGCGTCCTTCATGGCGATATGCTGTTCTTCGACTTCCATTTCAGGTGGAGGAGTAGGCGGCAAGGTCATAAGGGCTGATGCTTCAGGTGGTGCTATAAGTGGTGCCCTGTTCAGTCTCCGACAAACAGCTTCGGTAAGCTGAGATGCCAGATCCTCTCTCACATAAACGATGCCAGTTGATGTAGCACGTGGCGAATTTGTTTCGTGCTCAAATATTGTCTCACGTTTCTCATCGCTGACACGTTCGTCGTTATATTTGCGCCATTTCTGTTCCTTGAAGTCGTATATGTATATCCAGTAATGGCCGCCGGATGCAGTGCCACGGTGCATAAATACCGAGTGTAAGCGATATGGATGATCCTTGCAATCGTCGAAGATGGTATTGATTTGCGCATCGAGATCTTTCATGGTTTGTTCCAAGTCTTCAGCTTCCTTTTGCAATGCTCGAGCGTGTTCTCTCATTAGTGTAGGGACACTAGGATCGACTGTGGGACCATCTTCAACATCAATGAGTTGATCTTCAGAAACCTTGGATATGTCCTCCAAGAAAACTGCAGTTTCGGTAACAGCATTCGGAAGGGTCAAGCTCAGCTCAGTTTCGGTGAGCTGCTTTTTCCGAGCTTCCGTCTCTTTTAATTTATCCTGCAGTGCCCACTGTTTTTCTCGAAGGGCCATGAGTTGTTTCTCGGATTTTGAGTCGGTTTGCTTGAGATATCGATCAAGATACAAGACGTCATCCAGTCCCACATGAGATTCATCCTTTACGGCTTGTTTGTTTTCGTACAGTAGGCGCCGTACATTTATAATCTGGATTGGCGATGCACGTTCGATGTATTCGAACTTCCTCGTCTTTGTTGTGGGGTGTTTCGACGAGTCGTTGTCAAGTTCGGTGAGACTGAACTCATCATCCAAGGCAGCATAAAGCGGTCGATCTCTATTTCCAGGAGAGATGAGATGGTTGTCTTGTATAGCGCTGTTGCGCGTTTCTGCTGCTCCCACCATCCGGACAGTCGTTAGGTCAGAGAAGAACAGCTGTTTGATCGTATCGTTTTGTTCACCGTCGCGCAGCAACTCGCCATGTCCTATCAATGCGCAAGACAATAGATCAAAGATGTTGTTCATGATCTCCGCAGCATCTTGTTGCTGAGCGTTGTGCTCAATTTTCTTGATGGCAGTGCTATCCACCTGTGGTTTCGAGGGAGCCGCCGCCTGTGCCCTTGGTGGAATTGGAGGGGGCGAGCGAGAAGGAGGTTCTGGTTTATCCACCGCAGAATCCACATGGCTTAAAGAGATCATGCTCTTCTCATCATCGTCACCCATGACGGAATCTGCAAGAGACGTCATGTGCTCGTCTGGCTTGGATATCAGCTCGGCCCTTGGAGGTGGCATTGGACCTGCAATGGGCATGCCATCCAAGTTACCAAGCCATGCAGCGTCTTCAGAATCACTTTTTGTTATTGTAGTCTCGGTCGAATCTGTCCGATCCGCGAGTGCCAAGTACGCGAGTTTTGTCTCGGGTCGAATTTTGTATTCAGGGTGTTCGATCATGAGTTTGAAAAGATTTCTTAGTTCATGAACAACTATACACGTCAGAAGGAGGACAGCGAGGAGATTTTCAAATACTAACACTGCTGCGCTTTTTCGAGCTTCTCAGGGCTGACTAAACTTCGTCCAACGATCTTGTTCTCTAACATCTCCGGCGTTGGGTCTTGCACAAAATTATCCGGATCAAGGACTGTCTCTCTCAACGGTTTGATAGTAAAGAGAAATTGCAAGACGCTATTCAGATAGCAAGTGTTACCAATGTTGTTAAGACCCACAGGAGTTTCATCTTCTGCGTATTGTTGGTTCGATCTGCCGTTCGTGTAATCGTTGGCATGCCCATGGTTTAGTGTTTGGTCGGTGCATATCAGTTCGTAAGCTTGCTGATATTTTGCGTGATTCCCAGGACTGTCGTCATTCATCGTGTCCACTTTCGTTTGCAAGACCATGAGATCAAGAGTCTCAGCTCTGTCACTAATACCAAGTAGAGCGTATGCGTCAGCTGTGTCCATACCAACATGGTCGTCCATGCGGCCAGTCTTGAGAAAATCTCGGAGTCTTTGGCTGTTACGTGCTTCTGCAATTATTTCCACAGCCTTGTCTGCAGCAGGTTTGTTGCTGGGGTTGTCATCGACCTTGACAGCGTACATGGTTCCGATAAATTCATCTGATTGATCCCTGGTCAGGTCCAACCAAGCTAGTGCTTGTTCATAAGTCTCTATGGTCTCGGTTGCGACCTGCTTAATCACGTCACTGCCGCGGGCGTTTCCAATTATTCGGAGTTGCCTACGAGATTCTTCGGCCGCAGCGGGGCCGATATCTAGCAGGCGTGACCTAAAGATGCCTACGATGTGATCATCTCCTAAGACAGGAGCATGCGCTGGGTCGATACCGAGGTACTTGTACGCAGAAATAACCTCATGACGGTTTGTTTGGCCCGTGGAAGCCAGTTTTAGCACAGTTAATTCGAGTTCCTCGCTTTTCCTGCCGATGGCAATGTCCTGTAGGCATTCAAAGTAATATGGAGCATTTATCAGGTCAACTAAAACCTGCATAGTGTATGCATACGTCAGAAGCGCATCTGAGAAGTCACCGACAGCGCCTAGTCCGGCATAGTATCTAGGAATAATCAGCGAAGGGGATACGGCCTAGAAAAGCGCGGACATACGGATGATCTTCTTCATGATTGGTATTGCGGGTCTCCCGACCAAGTTTCCTGCTGTCTGCAATGGTTGTCAGTAAATACAGGTACGATGTGTTGAAGGGGTTCATACAGTCCAAGCACCCTAACGCTCTCTGAAGATCAGTCATTGATGGTGGGGCCGAGATGCCAGGATGTCTGACTGCGATGCGTTCGTGCTCAGGAAATCTGAGAATGAGGGTGTTAAGCTCGTATCGCGCATCTTCCACCACGCTACGTTCAGTTGTGCCTTCTAGCAGGGGGTCACTCGGCGCAGGCGGCTTAGGCAGAAACCAGACATCGACTGGTTCTTCTTCCTCAAATTCGACAGCATTTGAAAATCCCAATCTCTTGAGTATGTGATCGCAATCCTTTCCAAATGTCTTCAGAAATTTGCGGTTCATGAGAGGGATTCGAGATTTGCCTTGTTTTGGAGTTAGAGAGTCCTGCAAGTATGTGCTGAGAAAGTCGAGTGCGTCAACAGGCCGAGCCATGTTGGTATCAGCACGCTCTCCGGCAATCTGCCTCGCAGCTTCTAACCG
Source organism: Pleomassaria siparia CBS 279.74 (assembly GCA_010093715.1). Lineage (NCBI taxonomy): Eukaryota > Fungi > Ascomycota > Dothideomycetes > Pleosporales > Pleomassariaceae > Pleomassaria > Pleomassaria siparia. The sequence goes on along the minus strand of MU005774.1, from coordinate 1,390,824 downwards.
CCGTCGTAGGTGACCTCTGTCCGTCAATATGGTTATATCCTGGTCGCTGAATCGAGGGGGCTGCAGATGGATCTGCAGCCGTGCCGGGCACTTGGGCGCCGAGCAATAGAATTCGTAGCTCCGGGGAGCATTTTGTTGTCCAAATGGATTGGCAAAGCTCGAAGAGTCCTCGCAAAAGAGGAAATGATGAATCGTGTATTCATGACTCAGTGATCTGCAGGGTTGATTCTTGCCATCATCATTGCGGAAGTCTACAATCAGGTCCAGATGCCACCGGCATATTTGACAGAAGCACGCGACCTTGTAAACGGTACTGGATGTGGGTTCCTCGCCGCCCCTGGCCAGGTGGCTCTGCTCTGATTTGGTCAAGAAGCTATGTCTGCAGTTCCGATGAGGTACCGCAGGAGTGGGTTTTGTGGTGGGATCGTGGTGGGGAGGAGCGGATGTCAGTAGATTGCGGCCAGCACGCTCTTCGAAGCGAGGATCGTACGTGAGGAGATCTTGTAACAGCCTGGGTGCTGTCTTTCCTGTGTAGCCAGACGTGTCAGTTCAGTCTCAAGAGGGGTGAGTGACCAAGGTACCTGGTCTGGACACCATTTCTCGACGCGGAGAGGCACTCGGAATGCCAACGAAAGTGTAATCAGACGTGGAGCTGCTGTGTGGAACGCAGACGTCGGAGTTCGGGGTTGGAGAGCAAAGTATGGGCAGTGGTTGACAAACAATCTAGCCGGTGACGTGCAAGCGGAGGAGCATTTGGAACCGCAGGGCAGGCGGCAGCACAGGAAAGTCAAACGCCGCGCACACACGAGTGAGACGTCATCCGACTCTCAGATTTGCTTGTGAGTGAATAATGACAGACAGAGTATATTCCAGAAAGCAATGGGGGAGAAGAAAAAAGCCGAGGTAGTACGAGTGTGGTGGTGGTGAGAGTGGTGAGTGCAGACTGACGTTGAATACACTGATTAAAGAGGTGTTGCTTGTGTAGCCCAAGACCAAAGCGGTAAACAGTGGCAGAATTCGGAGCCACTAGCGCGTCTACAACCACAACTTCGAGACATCAAGCTTCCAACGGACACCTCCCATTGAATTACAGCAGCCCCCCCCCCGCCGCCCAAGATGGCCGAGACCCCATACATTCCGCAGGACACGCTGTCCAACACCTTCACCTCGACACTGCAGACAACGGCCGCCGGCGCCATCATTGCCGGCGTGCAGAACACCCTACGCAAGCAGAATGTCGGTGCTATGGGCATCCTCACCCGGTCGGGACATCTTATCGCAATCTACGGTCCGTACCGATGTGATATCAGTAATGGGAGTTCTGAGGGAGCTAATTGAGGTGTAGCCAGCGTGGGTGCCACATATCAATTCACGAGAGATGCGGCCTGCAACCTGCGCCAGAGGGAGGATGCATATAACGAGGCACTCGGTGGCTTCGCAGGAGGCGCTGTAGTTGGTTTGGCCAGTATGTTATCCAAAAACCGGCCTCCCCATCTGGAACAATGCTGATGTTCCACAGGGCGGAGCATACCTTTCATGCTAGGCATGGGCACCTGCACGGCTGCAGTCATGTTCGGCTTCAGATTTACCGGTGGTATCACCAGCAAAAAAGCTGATAATCAGGATGTGGATGAGGTGGAGGAGAAAGAAGCTCGGAAAAAGGCGTACCGACGGCCAATCCAAGAAACTATTGATCAACTGGGCGAGGGACGGGGTCAGTGACTAGATGTTCTAACGGCATATGACTTATGAACTAATTCTTTCAGGTATATATGCTCCTGGTTACCAAGAGCGGAGACGCGAACGGTTGCTGGCCAAGTACGGGATCGATGTGGGTGCCGCTGAGGAAGCGAAATGAACAAGGTCACCCTTTCCTGATGTTCGTTTACAAGTTTAGAAATCGGAGTCGTCATGCTCTGGGCTGCTTCTGGCTAGTGTATATCTCAATTTACTGCGCTTCAGATGAATATTCAAGATTTTGGCAATTGGTCAAGTACGTTTCTAGCAGGCATCAGCGTCCTCGAGGTAAATGTGCATATAACAATTGCAAGTTTATAGATCAAACCTGGCCCAAATCTTGGAAAGCTTGGAAAGCTTTTGCTTATTTAGATTCCAACCCCTTTATATATAACCTTATGTTCTATTTCACTCAATCGCGTACCTGTTTCTACCATTGTATAACACCGAGCAACACCCCCCACGCCGTGGAATGCGGGGTAGGCTCCACTAGTTTGGTACGAGCACTCATTCAAGACAACTCCATTATGCGTTACCACCACTGCCGGCCTTAGATGCACCAGTCGGATCACCTGTGCGAACGCGAGCGCGGCTCTTACTGTACATGTACGAGTAACTCTTTGCGACTAAAACATGGGCGAGGCGTGGCTGTAGCCCTTGCTCTCTGCATGATGATGCGCTCCCGCTCGGAATTTCAGCGCGGAACCACTCCACATGCATGCCATACCCCACCATCACATCACGCTGGTCCTGCACCTCTCACGCTCAATTATCCTCAATCTCACGCGACCATTCCAATATATGGTATTTGGCATTTACCGTTCTGCGACAGGAAGTTTCCTAACTAATCTTTTGCGTCTGACAACAGCAACAGCAACAGCAACAGCAACAACAATTCATAATCTACCATGGCTACAGTCGTAGCAGCTCCTCCACAGGAAGTGGGCTTAAAAGAGCGCTTCTTCCGATATTTTCAGCACGAAGTCACCGCTCTGCAAGAGCAGATGGAGCATTTAAACAACACATCCTTCACAGGCGGCGAACGGAACGATGCAGTAGACCATTGTCTCGCCGGTATCGAGCGCCTGTCTCATGAGGTCAAGGATGCCTCAGGCTACATTCCCGCGTACGACCAACGAACATACGGCAAGGTAAGTATTCTTTTCATCCTTCAACTACAGTAGACTGACTTCACTTAGGCCATCAAAGCCCTCAACGAAAAGCTCCAAGGCATTCGTAACACATTCGCCCCACCTAAGAAATTCCAGTTTAAGACGCAGCGCAAGAACCCCTCCGCCATATCCCTCTCTGACGCCGCCGAACTCGCACAGCAGAACAAGCTTCTCGTCCCCGGGTACAATTCCGACACTTCAAATTCCACGTCCTTCGCCCCGACACCTCTCGACAAGTTGTCACCCACAGAAGAGAAGAGAGAGCAAGACCTCTTGGAGAACAACAATGTACAAGGCATCCAACAAGACAGCGAAAGCGCGTCCACAATCCGGAAACCTTCTTTTTCAGATGCGAGTAGTGTGACAATATCGAATCACAGTCGCCTACATATCATATTGCCTGCGTCCGCTTCACACGCAACCAGCTCTGGAATAGTGTCGAATCTGCGTCACTGCGTTGTAGATCTCTCGCCACCTACTTCTAGCGGAGGGTTTGCGACTTTGGCTCTTAAAAATATAAAGGATTCGCTGATTGTGTGTGGGTCCGTCAATGGGCCTATACACATCACGGGCGTAGAGAATAGTGTGATCGTGACCTCGTGTCGCCAGTACCGCATGCATGGGTCCAAAAACGTGGATGTGTATCTGCACTGTTCAAGTCGGCCTATTATTGAGGACTGTGGCGAGATACGCTTCGCAAAATTGCCTGAGGCATATGTAAGTCTATCATTATTTATCTTTTGCCTTGCCTTGAAAAAAACTGACAGCCACACAGACAACCCCCGAACTAAACTCATCTCCAAACCAATACACTCAGATCGACGACTTCAAATGGCTCAAGTCCGAGCCTAGTCCGCACTTCAGTATTCTCCCCACATCTGATTACATTACAGAGGAGGTGTGGAAGGATGTTGTGCCTGGTGGAATCAGTGTGAGCCTGGACGACATTTTGAAAGCCGTCACAGTGCTGCAATAACTCAACTCCATACATGTCTGAACTTATTTGCATATTGACTTTGGGCTATCTGAGTGGGGCTTGAGCATGAAAATTCAGTCGGAAAAGTGTTGAACCAAGAAAAGCATCAAGCTGTATTGCACAGAGACCTCGTGTCTGCTTGGTGCTGAAGATTGAGCTGCTGGGGAAAAGTACGGTAAAAGAAAAGGGGGCGTCGAGTACAGTTCTTGTATTAGTACATCCAAAAGTATTCCTTGACCTATCCAAAAGTATTCCTTGACCTAGATCGCATTTGTGGTTTGGTGTGACGCTTGTTTCTAGCACTGTCTAACATCTCGATTGAGTCCGTCAAGCAAGAGTTCCCTGATCTGAAGTCGTGGGTGGGTACCATATTAGCTCTGCTTTCGTCTTACCTGTTGGGCGATGGCTACAGAAATTGTAGCTGTGGGCGGATGCAGGCAGGGGGGCAGTATGAATAGTTGTATTATCAAGTCTTCTACCTCTAGAGGTGAAGAGTAAAATTTCCAGAGCTCGCTGAGTCTCTTGGAGGGTTCTCCAAGTTCCATCCGAAAAACGGCGGATAGAGTGTTATTGCAGAAGAGGAAGCCATTCATTCATTAATTAATAATTAGCATTAATCACAACAGCTGCTCAATCGCAGCTCGAAGACTCTCAGACCGGTTTAGAGAGACAATTTTTGAGAATGTGAGTCTCAGACTCCGCTACACACCTTGTACTGGCGCGTTCGAAGGACGAAGAGTCGAAATTGTCAGGTGTGAGGTGGCGAAGAGCAGTACGACCGTACTACAACGAGGGCGCTACGCGCTAACCACAAGAAGTTACGCTAAACCTCGGGCACTTCGTTGTTCGTTGCCCTTCTATATATCTGGAGTATCATTCTACACAGGTGTGAAGAGCCAAAGGACCTGCTACTATCAAAGATTTAATAGTCGATACCAATGTGCACATTCATACTTGTAGTGTGTTTGCTGTTGGTCTAAATCGTCCTGCTCCTTCTTGTGACCTCCATCGACGTCATAGACCATTTGTTGCTATCCGACGGAATCTTCAGTTGCATGTTGCAGACACCATCAACGTCATAGACCATTTGCTGCTATCCGACAAAATCTTCAGTTGCACGTTGCAGACACCATCAATTGTCGTCCAAAACATCCGTTTAGGATGGCTTCCAATCTCCCTTGGCACGCCATCCCTCCATCACCGACAAACGCAACATGCAAAGTCCATCTCCTTCAAGCCGGAGGCCTCGTCCTTCCGGAAGACCTCGTTCTACTCCCCGGGCCCAACAAGCCAAACGGCACCGTCAATCAGGGCAAAGGCCAAGACGAGATGAAGAAGGGGGGGAAGTTTTACGTCCCAGACTACGTGTTCCTCATTGAACACACGCCCACATCCGAAATCTACATCTTTGACTTGGGTATGCGTAAAGACCTCGAAAATCTACCACCCTATCTCGTAAAGAATGTCTTACCACAATTCGACTGCACGCCTGTTGACCCGGCGACCATTCTCAAATCCCACGGAGCACCCTCGCAGCAACCCGAGAAGGTCAAAGCGGTGATCTTCTCTCATATGCACTTCGACCACGTGGGAGACGGAGCCAAAGCCGGGTTTTCGAAATCGGAGTTGTGGGTAGGTCCGACGTGTTGCACGTATGCGAGGCCGGGATGGCCAGTGGATGAGAATGGCGTGACGCTGAGCGACACGTTACCCACGGATGGGAGTAGAAAGATCGTAGAAGCTTTTGTCTCAGACGAACTACTGAAAAGAGCGGGAGATGAAAGAGAGGGAAAAGTAGAAGCGGGCAAGAAGAAGGGACTTTACGAAGCTGTTCACCTACGAGACCCGGAGAAAGAGGATGGAGGATGGATTGGCCTAGGAGCTTTTGATAGGGGATTTGATGTCTTTGGAGATGGGGCAGCGTATCTGATTGATGCTCCTGGGCATTCGGCAGGTCATCAGATGATGCTGATTCGAGTTCGGAGTGAGAAAGACAAGGGCTCTGAGGACAGCTTTGTCCTGCTGGCAGGCGACTGTTATCATCATTCAGCGCTGCTCAAGGACCCGGAGAGAACAGCGAGGCCGCCATATTCAAAGGGGAGTATTCATGCAGACCCAGAGCAGGCTGTCGACACCATCTTTCGGACGAAGAAGTTTGCAGAGAGTGACAACGTATGGGTCTTGGGTAAGATACTCTTCCTTCACATGCATAACTACATACTTGCCATATTCGAAGAGACTAGCACACAGAGAGCGCCGAGATCAACTCCACTCTGGAAGGCGGCCCTGTATCTGTCAACCGTAGCTTTACGCAATATCCCCGATGTTCTTCTCGAATCTGGTATTTTGAAGCACTGCAATGTCTAGAACTGACAGAACGACAGGTGCCCACGACTTCACCATCGGCGAAGCCATCTCCCCCGACACCAAGGAAATTCAAGGTCTAGTCCTGGTGAACGATTGGAAGACCAATAACTGGAAGGGAACGCAAGGCAAAACCGCAGGAGCAACTTCGACTTCGACTTCGACTTCGACTTCGACATCGAATTCAACTGACGTAAGCCATCTGTAACGGATTCATCTACCACACCTAACCACAATATTATGTGGAGACGAAACACACTGCGAAAAGCGTACATAAACACGTGCGTGCAGTATTATGTATACATGTACATGTACATTGTAACAATAGCAAACAAATTTTTTTCCGAATAATTTCCTAGCTCAATTTTTTTCTTTCTTTCCGCATAAAATTCAACGTAAGAAGAATGCATCTCAATCGTGCATACATAGCATAGATCTAAATTATGCACGATGAAGTAAGCAACCACCACACCACCAGACTCTCCTTCAAAGCAGAAACGTGCGTGACGATGACGCCACGCTTGCTTCGCTTCAAGACATAATAACATGACGTGGACTATGTATGTACTCCGTACACATAACGCGCGCTCGTACCACCATCGACACGTGTACCTTTGTATACCTTTTGTACATACACTATGTATGTACGAGTCACAGTGCCTCGGAACGCAGCCAGCAGCTTACCTATTAGTAGTAATAGTTACTAGTAACTGCACCTTTCAACGTTTTGCTTGCCCCGATGTTTTTTTTTCTTTTCATTGGTCATGTCTGATGATCCAACACATACACGTATGTACATACATACGTACTTCAGCCCGCCCTCCCTTGCAGTAGTGCTGCATAGTATGTAATTAAACTTTGTACAAAAGTTATCACCATGACATATATGTATGTACATACATACAGAGCACATACGACGTACATACGTAAGTAGGTACTGTATGTAGGTATTCAACTCCGAGGCTCCTGCTCCTCCTTGCTGACAAATGTAACACACCCACGCCAGCCATTTTTTTTCTTTCTTTCTTTCCCAAACACACTCTCAACCCCACTCACTAGGTATGTATTATCACAAGGGTAAAAAACAGCCTTTGTACATATAATAATAAGAGTAAGAATAAGAATAAGAATAAGAATAAGAATAAGAATAAGAATAAGAATAAGAATAATAAATATTCTCATATACATACTCTTGGCCCATCCATCCATCCATCCATCCCTCAAGGCTCAGAACCCGCCCGCCTCTTGGCACCCCCCCCCTCCCCCCAAACGGACAAAGCTTGATACAGTAGATCATGTCCCCCCTCCTTCTACTAGACCCACTTCGGCCTAGCTTTGTTACGTGTAACATACTCGTCCTCGGTGTGTATGTAGGTATACTTTGTATACTTGTACATATGTACATACATACATACTCAAGCGCCTGGGTGGGTCCTGGAGTCACGTGCGTGGCAAACCCGAAGATGGATCATTTCACCAGAATACTGACACATACTTCCAAACTCGGGTTTGTTTGTTGGACCAGCTCATGTGATTCCAGGACCAGGCGTTTTTTACGAGTACATGTGTAAGCGGGACATGTGTACATACATACTGTAAACGGGAGATAAAATATAAGCGGGGGTCGTGTTTTGGCGGTGGCGGAACCTGCGGACCGAGACGTTTGATGTGTGTGTGTGTGTGTGTGTGTGTGTGTTGCGAAGGGGAAAAAAGAAAAAGGGCGCGAATTTGCCCGCAGGAATCGTCCCGGCGACGCGCCGCGTTTGGGAGGGGGTTTGATTGATTGATTGATTTATTGATTTCAGGCTGCGGTCAGGTTACCGAGGGAAACTGGTCCTGGTCCGGTTTTTTTGGTACATGTTGTCAAACGATTATGTGTCTCCCGAGTGTGGTGTGTGTGTATGTGTGAGTGAGAGAGGAATGGAGGAACGACGGTTTGATAATTATTATTTTGGTATTGGAGAAGAAGAAAGACCATTTTGATTGCTTTTTTTTTGGATTGTAAGCTGGATGTGGTTTTTTTTGATATTGATTCTACATTGATTTTCTAAAAATTGGTAGTAGGTATCAATTCCAACTCCCCCCCCCCCTTTCTCCATCTTCCCATTCTCTCCAGGATATTAGTCTTCACTCCCCCCCCGCCGTCCGGCCGCACGCAGCCAGACACTCCGACAACATGGTCCCGTCCGTCAATCTTCCATCTCTCTCCCACTAACTCAACCAAAAAAAATATGTATGGCCCCCCACCTCCCGCCCCGCACCATGAAAAGAGCCCCTGCTGAAACGGGGACAAATGATGCGAAAAAGTAGTAAATATGTACCGGGGTTTAATAGCGAAAACAAAAGTGTGTTAAATTCTAGCTCGCTTCTAAAACGCAACGCGTGTAAAACAACCATCTCGGCATTGCGATGCTTAGAAATTCTCCTTGCCCCACACAAAGTTGAAGCCGGGTTCAGAGTACATGTTGCATTTGATGTGCAGTTGGGAACCGAGCACAGCGGGGCCGCAGAAGAATACTCCGGCTTCGGCAGGCGAGTGGATCTTGCGGATGGACTTGAAGATCATATCCCAGTTGGGACGACCAAAGTTTGTGGGTGCACGCAGACCGGTGATGGCGTCCTGCTCGGCGTTGGCGTCGTTGATCATGATGTTGGTTGCGTCGTCTGCCTTGATCTTTGCGGTGAGATACTGCATGTATCGTTAGTTTTTCCTTCTTTCTTTCCTTCTTTCGTACTGAAGAATTCATGTACGGCTGAGAGAAACTTACCGTGTGAATCTCAATGTGATCGTCGAGATCCTGCGCCTCAATGGCCAGGAGCAAAGATCGGAACCATTCGAAAGAGCCGAAATCTCTGCAGATCCAGAAGAAGTAGACTTTCCTCAGTCTGGTGCGGCCTTGAGGGTAGTTCATCCGGTACCAGATAGATTTCAAGATGGAGGCGAAAGGCGTAACACCGATACCGGCACCACAAAGCACAGCGATTTCGAATTTGAACACATCTTCAGACGCGGAGCCAAAGGGACCGTCGATGTAGACACGGGGGAGAATCTGTCGTAGAGCCACCTCGGCGCTGTCCTTTTCGCCTTTGCCACCTCCTCTTTCGAGATTGCACCCGAGGGCCTTTCCGAACGCTCTGGTGAAGTTTCCGACCATACGAATGTGAACCGAGATGTAGTCTTCTTCGGGCGCGCTAGTAAGTGTGAAAGGATGATATTGCCAGATGGACACCTCCGGGCAGCATAAAAAGATGTACTGTGATGATGAGTCAGTTTGTTCGTTGTTGGTTTGAAATTGCACGTGGTGGGACGACTTACCTGGCCAGCCTGGGTCGTGGTGTGCTCCTTTTTGATCTGGACTTCCACAACGTTGCTAGGATGCTGGACGACTTTGGAGATGTAAGTCTTGTGACGTCCTCTGATTTCACGAGCAGTCCTTTCTGCGAGATAGGCAAATCCACCGTACATCCAATACTCCCAGAAAACACCGATACCGTCGCAGAAGGGAGCAAAGTCGGGCTGGATCATGCAGAAGGCTCCGTGAATTGACCAGAAGACGAAGAAGATGATGAAGAGATGGTGCGTGTACCAGAAACGCTCGAATTGGGCACGTCGGAACTTCTCCATGGCGGTGACGGCAATAAGCATCAAGGAAAGCAGCATGATATATCCACTCCACCCTGGTCCAGTGAGGAAGTTGGCAGCAAGCCATCCCTTGAGTCCCAACTTGTTGAGTGCAGCAAGTCTTCCCAAATTGACCCAATGCGCAACTGTATGTATCCAAGAGAACAAGACGATAGACCAGGCGACGAGTTTATGGAAGGTGATGTTCTTGTCGAAGGGAACGATGCCGTTGAGGGGCGTTCGGCGGACCATGGAGATTAGATTCCTGCATACAGGAAATAGAATGAGGGCGACATCTACGTGAAGAACCAGGGCAGCTGAACGGGCGATGGGGAAAGTGATTCCGAAAGTTTGCCGTGAGCCGACGGATTTCTCCGTGAAACCATAGTTCATCATACCGAAGATGAAGACCATTAGATGTAATACGAAGAAGGTCAGGACGAATCTGGACAGGTCAGCTGTGGATAGCAGGGCAATCGAGTTGGTCCAACGTACAGTCTCCGGTATCCCTCGTTGACCATCCAGATGTCAATCTTTTCCTTCAGGTAGAGCTGGCGAGGCCGGTGCTCAGACATCTCGCCCGACATGAGCATGCGGGTGAGGGGCGGCCATCTTGACCGCTCGCGGCCTGTGAGACTTTGCGACATGGTTGGGAGAGCGTGGGCTCAGTATTAGATAGAACCGATCTTCAGAGCCTGCTGAAAGTGGCCAAAAAGTATAGAGAAGTAGTAGTTTAAAGAATGACCAGAATATCTACACGGCGGTTAGTCTGCAGTCTACAGTCTGCACCATGGCGAGGGTGAAAGGAAGTATGTAAGAGAGAGTATGTAAAAAGGTAAGAGAGAAGAGAGAGAGAGAGAGAGAGAGATACGTACAGCGTGCCCGCACTGAAGAATACAAGGGGGGAAACAAGGGAGGGGAATTCTTCGCGACCGGTTAAAGAGTCACCGGCATAAGGACGGACGCACTTAAAGGGGAAAGCAACGACTATAAGACGAGTCTATACGTTGGAGGGTTTGATGCTGGGGGGGGGGGGGGTGGGGGATGCCGGTGTATTATTGCGGCGCCATGCGGTAACCAGACCAGGACGCGTGGGCTTATCACAGACGTTAACCCAAGTAGCAAAAAGGTAGCAGAAAGCGCACAAATCGTACCACATTGTTGCGTTCGCGCTGTAAGAAGCTGTGAGAAGCTGTGACAGGAGGAGATGGGACGGGTCCCTTGAGTGGGTGAACAGGGGCATCATGCGGCGCTCAGAGCCGCGTAGAGGGGCCATGCAGCCTATGGGCGAGGGTCCTGTCGCCCAGAGCATCGTTAGGTTGCACGAAATGGCGACGGCCTGAAACACGACACTCAGTGGCGCATACGGTACATGTGCTTTTTTGCGAGGTCGCGGGGAGTGGGCCTTGTTTGAGACGTGTCTCGTGCCCTGGTCCTAAACCAAGGGGGGGTTTTGGGCCTGTTTTCCTTCCCAGGTGCCCCAACCCCCAACCCCCAACCCCTCGAAGTAGCCCGCCTCACCATGGCCTTTTGATCGTGTTTATTATGAATCTGATGCCGTCCGATCCGGCTAGCATCATAACAGGACACACGGCAGCAGCACTGAGGTTGGCAGCTCGGCGGTCACGCGATGTTGGACTTGTTACTATGTATGTACTGCACGGATACTGACGACTACGACGACTACGACGACTATGATGACTACGACGACTACGACGACTACGACGACTACAACGACTACAACGACTCATTACGAGGACTACATACAAGGGCTGCCAATATACTCTGTACAGGTAGTATACGGCAACAACACACGACCTCGTTTCTAACCAACGACATCACATGCATGGGTTCCTGTGTAGCCGCTGAAGAGGGCGCATAATCACCACAAAACATGACCCTCAAGCAAACGGCCCAGTCACTTTCTGTCACGTTTCTCCTACCGCTCATTGTCATGTTCTCGGCAGTCGCCTTTTCCAGCACCTTGTTCTGGTTCCTATCAAACATTTACAGTCTTGGAGTCCAGGCCACCACAAGGAAACCGATGGGGAGAAACGAGCCAGGAAACACGGCCAGAATCGAGAAGATCTCTCAGAGCATCAAATACCCGCCACTTGCGGATATCGTCTGTCCCGAGATCCACCTCGATTCCTCGCTTGCAAGGAACGCCACCACTTGTGCAATGTCATTGCCCGTCCCGTGACGGTGCTGTACCGGCGTCGTCTTCAGTTGCAATTCGACAATCTCTTTCGGGACATCGTCCAGCATGTCGCTTTCAGTGGGACCAGGTTCCACGGCATTTACTGTCGTTCCGTCGCCTCCAAGTTCAGCCGCCAAGCCTCGTGTCATTCCCTCGAGCGCAGCCTTGGATGCAGAATAAAGTGCCATCCTTTCGAACCCACACCGTGCCCCAACTGATGAAATATTGATGATTCTTCCCGGCGCTTTCAGATGAGGCACAACGGCTTTGACCAAGAGTAGCGGTCCACGCACGTTGACGTCGAAGATGGCGGCGTAGTCTTCGGCCGTTGAATCGTGAATCGACTTGTCGAACATGACTCCAGCATTGTTGACTAATATGTCGATTTGATTCCCGAATGCTCCTAGTGTTGCTGCTACGATCTTCTCGCCAGCATCGACTTTGCTCAGGTCGGCTTGAACGGTAATGGACTGACTTCCATTCTCAAGAGAAGCTATCTTGGCCACAAGGTCCTTTGCCAAGGCCTCACTCTTCGGTGAGGTGTAAACAATGGTTACCTGTCACGGTTAGTGGACCAGGGCCCGATCATGGATGCTATTGACATGGTTGACTTACTTTTGCGCCTCTCCGCGCCAACTCCAACGCCAAGCTTGCTCCTATGCCGCGAGAGGATCCGCTTACGATTGAAACCTTCCCTTGCAGCGTCAAGCCAGATGATGGTGTTTTCGAACTCATAGTGATGATTGAATATAGATTTGGAGAGTTGGAGTTTGTTGTGGGGAGGATGGTGATAATAAAGGTAGGGACAAGCAAGCGCGGTTCCTTTCTGGAGTTCCCTTGTCTTACAACATGGAATGAAAGTCGGTGTTAGTTTCGATTCATAAGTCCCAGTACAGAGTACCTTTTCATACTTGTTGTCCTCGTATTGCAATCAACCCATTTTCCCGGCGCAGACAGGTCGCATGTCCGAAGAATGTCGGGCCACACATATGTGTAGATTGACGTCATTGTGGGTTTTGGTGAAGGGGAACAGCAATTGAGCTTTTTATATTTACACAGTAAGTAGTACAAAAGTTAAGAAAGATCGAGTCTGCATTCAGTATTGAACAAAACTCAAGTTATGATACCCGGACCTCGGAGTATTATCCCAATGTCTTATCCCCATGTCCTGACGTGAGGTACATCGTCCATCACGTGCCGCCAAGGAGACTCGTTTGTGCGCTAGACATGTTTGGTGAACTAAGAAAAGTCTTCCCCAAACTAAACTCTACGTTTCCACCGGCAAAGGAACATCTGAAACAAGCCCATACGCAACTCGTAGAAACTGACGTACACATAGCCTTCCTGAGATTCCCCTCGCCTTTTCCTTCCAACACACCTACCTACTCACAGCACTAGAATCTACGAAAATGGGTGGCATGCAAGTTCCTGCAAAGAATGACCACGACAATAAAAGCAATGAACGGATAGCCCGAGACTCCGACGAGCGGGTCAAGAAGCGAATCAGTCAGTGCAACCTCCCTCGCCCTACCTAACCCAATCTCAAATACATGAGTGTTGGGCGGCTCGATCGTTGTTGCTGGTGACTGCAAACCAGTTCAAGGCAACGCGATCAAGCCGCCTCATGCGCAGTACCCTTGTATTGGCCAGCATGCACTTAACACACCTTGCATTCCCGCTCGAAGACATAGCCAATACTTACACTATGGCCGGTATCATAGGGACACAGTCGCTTCCACCGCCTGATCTACCGAAGCTCGTAGCCGAACAACACGTCCCGATTGACAAGAAGGACAAAGATACCCAACGACTCATCGTAATCCTTTGCAATGCAACTCTCGAAACCTACAAAGCCACGATTGGCACAGGCAGGGGTCCCGGTGCCAAAGAGGAGAAATACAACCTCCTCAATAGCGATGATCACATCGGAGTCATGAGGAAGATGGGGCGAGATATCAGCGAGGCGCGGCCTGATATCACACACCAAGTGCGTGTGCCCAGTACACTGCAAGAACCAAAGCAGCTAATTCAAGTAATCAGTGTCTGCTTACTCTACTCGACTCGCCTATCAACAAGGCTGGAAAGCTTCAGATCTACATCCAGACGGCAAAGAACGTGCTGATCCTGGTCAGCCCGACTGTTCGGATTCCGCGCACGTTCAAGCGATTTGCTGGATTGATGGTCCAGTTACTCCATAGACACCAAATCCGATCGACTGCCTCGCAGGAAAAGCTCATTGAAGTCATCAAGAATCCAATCACCGATCACCTGCCTCCGAATTGCCGCAAGATTACACTCAGCTTTGAGTCCGAGGTGGTCAGTGTGCGAGATTACATTGGTGGTTTGAACAAGAATGAGAGCATCGCCGTGTTCATTGGAGCCATGGCCAAGGGCAACGACGATTTTGCGGATCAATTCAAAGACGATTCTATCAGTATCAGCAACTGGAGTCTCAGTGCCAGCGTTGCATGCAGCAAGTTTTGCCATGCAGCCGAAGACGTATGGGGAATCATTTAACTAACTCGACCACATTGGACCTATCCCTTCCGGACACGCTCATGGCCCGCCGACGACGAGGCGAAGGGAACAGGATTACCGCCTAGGATTTGAACAAGGGAGTACGGGAATGTTGTTATCAGCGGAAATCACGATGACTTGCGATATCAACATCAATAGTCGACGTGTTTGTACTGCTTCTTTTTGAGCGATTTGTGCGAGTCTTTGTTTTTTTACAACAAAAAAATTACAAGGCTTCAACGTTCTCAACACTTTCTTCATAGAAGAAAGCCCGTGGAGCAATCAACTTGCTCCACCTCTCCTGTCATTCCCTTTTTTTTTTGCTTCTGGCGGCTGCGCTTTGCCTGGTTCCTGTAAGTAGTCACACTGTGACACGACGGCACAGGTAGAAGGACCACGGCCTACCCCTCCACTCGTTTGTTTTGTAGAGGTTTACCGATTCAGCGTTTACATAGGTAGTTGGGAGATGGGACGTGTTTGATCCATAGGGCTTGACGTTGAGCCTTTCCGTGTCAATCAAAAGAGAAGCTGTGGGCTCATGTAGCTGGTCCCAGACAGGTCCCAGACAGGTCCCAGACAAACGGCATGGTGAATTCCCAGTATGCAATGTTGTTTACTGTAGAGTTTGATTGGATGGACTAATTTACATGTGTATGTTAGATACAAGAGATTTTAATGGCTCACGGGCGGCGCATAGGGCGGAAGACTGGACGAAAGAAGTCGTATGTAAGAGCCTTCCTCCGCAAGTAAAATTAACTCTTTGCTGTTCATTGTGCTTCTATGCCGTATCCGCGTAAAGAGTACGTAGCAGTACGTAGTAGTACGTAGTAGTACGTAGCAGTACGTAGCAGTACGTAGCAATACTCGAATGAGGCTACCCGGTAATGTCTCATGTTACTCGGTCATTTCGCCGCATACTGTGTAGCGTGCTTCCAGATTGCTTGTGCAGGATGAAGAGCGACAACAGGTCTACAGGCCTACACATGTTACGATACGACAAGCTTTATCTACACTTGAGGCCAACATCCAAGGCCAGCATCCAAGGCCAGCATCCAAGGTCAGCATCCAAGGCCAGGACCGTTCCAGCTGGACGCCGCAATGTGAGGCGTGTGAGGCGTGTGAAGCGAGAGTCGCTCAGATGGTTTCGCGGACCCGGGCCGATGCAGAGGACCAATCCGCTTCATTCGCATCCGCCAACGCGTTAGCTGCATATGCTGGACATGTGGCAGCATGAGGACGCATACTGACAGCGGACTCCCTGAAGGCCAACAACCATCTGCGGGGCGGTCTAGAGGTCGGCTTTCCCGCAACGGTACGGTATGGGTTGGTTGCCATGTGTGCCATGTTACCCTTTTATACATAGAATATATTCGACATAGGTAAACGCCCGTGCTGGACCCACGAGCAAACATAGATATAAAACCTCATGTCGTATCGTGAGCAGTACATCTCCCCCTCCCTTCTCTCTCTCTCCCTCCATCCATCACCAACCCTCTTGAGTCTCTATAGACTATTGTGTGTACACTCTTGTATACGCACACACACCCCTTGTGTTTTATTTCTTCGTCTTGTTTGCTTCTTCATCTTTCAATTCCATTCTCTCCTTCACAATCTTACTCACCGCTATTTTCGAATTATGCCTGTCTCACACATTGGCCTCACCGTATCGCATCTTCCTACTTCTTGTTCATTCTTTTTATCTGCTCTTCAGCCGCTTGGATACCGATTTGTTGGAGAGCAAAAGAATCAAATTGGTCTTGGCATCACCGACGCGGATTTTTTCCTGTGTCAAGAAACGCCCGGGTATGTCCAACCACTACTACAACATGACATGGCATCCAATTGACCCCCCTGGTATAGTGTAAAAGCCGGTGCAGCCCACATCGCCTTCACCGCCCCCAGCCGAACAGCCGTTCGAGACTTCTACGCGGCTGCCCTGAATGCTGGAGGCCGACCTAATGGCGCCCCCGCTGCGCGGACTGGCGAGGATGATCACTTCAATGCTGCTGTTCTCGACCTTGACGGAAACAGCATTGAAGTGGTATTCAGTAATAAGCCCGACTGCAGAGACGACGGAACAGTGATCCAGCACAGCAGAGTCATGACGTGGCGGAAAAGCATGACGGAGAGCTATGGCGACGATAGAACCGCCGTCAGCGCTCGCACTTCTCACACGGCGTCTAGACAGACTCCCGGCGTGTCAAAAGCGCCTTCAGTGGCTTCCATGGCTTCCATGGCTGCCACTATGGTCCAGAGCGTATCTGCGCCAGACACTGTCCAACAAGCCGGAACTTCTGCAACAAAATCCGGCGATGGTACCAAAACCCTCATCGGCACTCTTCTCGGTGCTGCAGCTGGCGCCGCCGTCGCATACGCCATGTGTAAGAGCGAGCAGGACAGCGCAAAGAAGGAATCCGAATTCATCGCCTTCAAGGACGCCCAGGCCCACGTCGCCCACGTCGCCCACGTAGCAACCGTCGCAGCCCAGGCCATAGAGCACACCAAGCGAGTCATGCAGACCCCACAGTACATGACCGATGCTCCACAACAACAACAACAGGCCGTTGTACACCGCAACATCAACGACGATGCTGAATACCACTATGCCGCAACCCAGCCACGTAGCGTTTATACCCAGCAGGCTATTGAAGCTGCGCCGCCCCGGAGCGAGTACTCGTCTGTTGCATCTTCGCGTACGGGTCAGCAGCGCCAGATCGAGTATACCCCCGCGCACTCTACCGCGCCTTCGCAGTCGCAATTCACCGCTCTTCAACGCTCATATACGAGCCCGGAGCACTCTATTGCGCCTTCGCAGTCGCAGTCGCAGTCGCAGTCGCAGTTCACCGCTCCTCAGCGCTCATTGACGAACCCGGATATGAATGCCGTAGCCAAAACCAAGAGCACCGTCTCACGAGTGCACAGTGTGGCTCCTAGTTCATTGATATCCTCGTACGTCGGGGAGCAGCAGCCGTCAAGACGGAATGGCGAGGGTAGCGTTTATTCGCATCACTCTAGCAAATCAAAGGCCAAGTCTTCGGCACCCTCTCATGTGTCAAAGCACAGTTCGCACCCCAAGCACACGACTAAAAGTCACAGTCGCGCGCCTTCTCCTCCCCCATCAACCATAAAGGCAAAGGCACAATCCGTTATTGGGAGTATACTAGGCCGCGATCCCAAGCCCATCGACGATGACTTGATCGAGGACTTTGACTGGGACTGGAAGGACAACGAATACAACGACACTGACAGCGTGGCGCCCAGTGACAGCATCTCCAACGCCGGTTCGCACCGCAGCCACCGCAGGCGCAAGTCCAAATCCCGCTCTGGAGGCTCCGAAGTGAGCAAGTACAGCTCGTCCTCGGAGCGTACCTCTTCATCCAAACACACCATCAAACCAAAATCAAAGCCCAAACACGCCTCGGTCGAATCAGACGTCCAATCCGATAAGAAATCCAGTGCTCCATCGTACCGCTCACGCTCACACTCGCACTCGCAGCGCCCCAATCACGGCAACCCGTCCCCTCTCTCCCAAGAGGTCCTCCTCGAAGAACACGCCAACCACGCAAACGTCATGTCTGCGCCTAGCGATGCCGGCACCCTTCGACCCGTCAAGTCGAATTCCCGCAAGGACTCGCTCATGGCCGGGCAGTATGACAATTTGTTCAATGGAGCCACGCAGCATGGAACTGGTAGCGTGGCGGGGGAGCTACCTATTCGCGGTATTACGCAGAGTATGATCGACGGGGAGACGGGGAGGGAGGACAGGGACAAGGGTTCAAAAGTCGGCATGAAGAATCCGAACAGGAGTATGATCAACTATTCACTGGGGCAGAAGATGAAGGTTTTTGAGTAAGGGGGGGCGGGGAAGGGAAGGTCAGTATATAGAAGATGAGAGGGAGGAAGGAGTATACATGTAGACGCAGAGCGTCTTCTGTCTTGGCTTGCTTCTTGCGAACCATCCATACTCTCTTTGTTTGGTTCACGGCCTCGGGCCCCAGCTTTTTTTTTTTTTGCCCCTCTTACACAACATACCATACTATACGATACAATACGATACATACTCTCTTTCTCTCTCTCTCTGCATCCACCATACTTGTGGTCGCCATACTTCCTTGCATACATACACTCCACGGCGTATCATCATACATTCTCCGGGCATATATATATATATATAAACATATACATATACATATACAACTCTGCATCACCATCCTAGTTGTTTCCATCCACCTCTATCTGTCCATATATCGCCATCCTCACTCACTCACTCACTCACTCACTCACTCACTCCCATCAGCATATGACTCACTCAGACTAACTAACCAACTAACCAACCCCTTCATTTTCATCGGATGTGATATGATATAATCCCTAGCCGATATCGTGTCATACATGTACATCATGTATATGTATATGTATGTATCTACCCCCCATCTATCCATTCATTCCTCTTTCCGACATATCACGAGACCATGATTTATCCATCCATCCATCCATCCATCCATCACTCACCTCCTTCCAAGAACATTCCATATTATTTATTACCAAAAAAAAAACCAACAACAACAACAACAACAACAACAACAACGATTTCATGTCCTTTTTGTTTGCCGGGTGCATTATTGTAAATAATACAATGTTGAATCCCCCCTCCCCCCCTCCCCCCTTTTTCTTCACGATTACTTCCCATCCATCATTCATGACTTCACGCCCGAGGAAGGAAGGCCCAACAAGCCATGCGATGCGATGCGATTCGCGAAACAATTCCACAAGACATAGTAGTACGCATACGCATACATATAACCGAGGCAATGGATACGGGGCGGGCTCCTAGCGCACCCACCCACCCACTCACCCACCCACCCAGCAGGTAGGTAGGTAGATAGGTAGATAGTTATGTAGTTAGTTAGTTAATTACTCGGTAAGTATCTTTACATATGTACATACTGTATGTACTGTATATGTACATATTACTAGAGTGTGCATACTACTACCTGGCAATAATAGCGGGGGGTTATGATCTACGTCTGCGTCTACGTCTGCGTGTGCGTGTGCGTGTGCGTGTACGTGTGCATGTGCATGTGCATGTGCGTGTGCGTCAGGATCTGCGTCTACGATGGGAGATGTGCTGGTTAGTCGGGTGGATCGATAGATAGATAGATCAAGTGTGTGTGTGTGTGTGTGTGTGTGTGTGTGTGTGTATGATATGATAGGATAGGATGGGATGGGATGGGACAGATAACACCTATACTCCCTTTCTTTCATGGGCGAGATATATGTATGTATGTATGTATGTATATGAGAGAGTTGGTAAGTAAGTAGGTAGGTAGGTAAGTAGTATCATATATATACAGTGATATAATATATATTAGTTATTCTAATTAATGTAGCTGGCTATTGTATCTTTCTAAAAGTGTTGTTATATATATACATACAACTAGCTAGCTCTCCTCCTCCTCCTCCTCCTCCTCTTCTTCTTCTTCTTTTCCTTCTTCTTTTCCTTCCTCTTTTCCTTCCTCTTTTCCTTCCTCTTTGCATGCATTGTTACCTACCTCCTACCTCCTACCTCCTACCTTTTACCTCCTACCTCCTACCTCCTACCTCCTACCTACCCACCCATCTATATATAGATAGATAGATAGATAGATATAATACTAACTACCAACTACCAACTATACCCCCCCTCTCCTTACTCACTCGCCCAACGCCGCGGTAACTAAACAATTAAATCCCATTTTACATATATACATATAATTATTATCATCATCATTGTTATCATAACCTAGAGATATCGAGGAAAAAGGGGATAGGACGGGATACCAAAGGCACATGCTTCAGTATGATTCGACTTGCCGTCTCATCCATCGCATACGTTTATTGTACTTGAAAGTGCAATTGTGCTGTAGATGTTGCCTATGATTGATTCTAGAAAGCGCCTTGTCCAGGTAGCGGATCGTTCACTACAGGACAGGGGCTGTCGTAAGTGCTTGGCTCTACGAATTTCGGCCTTGGGCTGTTCTGATATCCTAGCTCTACCAGAGTATCTCCTACACAATATCAGTCCTGAATGCAAGTCACCGAAATTTGACATACCCGTCAGCTGATATGCAGGCCAACCATACTCCGTTAACCCATTCTTCGAATCCCTCGAAAATGCGGCCCACGCCCCCATCATATACTCCGAGAGCGCACTCTCCGCTGCAGCGTTCTCAAGACCAGACACATCTTGAGCAGTTCCGAAGACCATGTTGATGTCACTTCCATGGTATGCCCCACTTCCTCTCGGTCCGAGTCCAGCAGTTCCGTTGTACAGACGGAGATTGTCCCAATCGCCGTGGTATCTATAGCGCCAGGTGGGAACATTTTCCTTGACCCTAGATTTCGTAGAGTACGCGTTGGGGCAGGTAAATGCACGCTGGTTGAATAGATCCCATTGA
The DNA here is from genome assembly GCA_010093715.1 of Pleomassaria siparia CBS 279.74. NCBI lineage: Eukaryota > Fungi > Ascomycota > Dothideomycetes > Pleosporales > Pleomassariaceae > Pleomassaria > Pleomassaria siparia. Next base: position 1,369,799 of record MU005774.1, on the reverse strand, counting down.
TCTTCGGTAAGATTCATCTTCGCGCCGTAGGCCGAGAGCTTATACCATCCCGACTCAAAGTTTGCATTGCCTGCGAGGAACGGGATCTTGGAAAAGGCAGCAGCATCAGAAAGCTCTTGGTAATTGCCAAAGACGGTAACGTTGTCGATTGTTGGATGGAACGTAGCCTGGGCCAATGCAATGGTAGGAAGTGCCGGTACCTTGGCAGCAGCAGCTAGCACTACCGAAATATTTGCAGCTTGCACACATGCAAGCACAGCTACGGCATCATCGTTGAGACCTCCACAGCCAATGGTCTGGGAAACATTGTACCAGAGCGTCTGCGCATAGTCCGCGGTGTTTGGGTTGAAGCTCATCGAGGTTCCCGAATGGGAGATGAGCCCAGATACAATGGGATCTTTCTGCCAGGCAAATGAGTAGTAGTCGACAGAAGATGCTCCTGCACTTTGTCCGAAGATGACAATTCTAGAAGGGTCGCCGCCAAAACCAGCAATGTTGTCTCGTACCCACTCAACAATAGAGCGATGATCCAGCAGAGCGGCATTTTGTTGGATACCTGGAGCACCGGAGAAACCTAGAATGCCCAGTCGATAGTTTGGGGTGACGACGACCACGTCCTCCGTATCAGCAAGATACTGACCATTGTAGAAAGGGCTGTGGGGCCCTGGGATAGTGAAACCTGGGCGTACTGTCAGCCATAATTACCCCAGATCTTGAACATTGACGTACGTCCACCATGGAACCACACAAACACTGGCTTCTTGGCCTCTGGGCTTGGTGTTTTGGTCCAGATGTTGAGTTTCAGACAGTCCTCGGATGAAGGGTTACTGTTTTGGGCTGCGAAGTTCTTCCACACTCGCAAACCGGAAGGCTCAGTGAAGTTGGGGAAACTGCTGACAGGCGGCTTGTTTGACGGACAGTCTCTTTTCAACTATTAGTCAGAATCAAAAGTCATAGGATATAGGAGAATTCATACGCTGACTGCAATCGTTAGCTCAGATTGTCAGTCACACGTTTGAAGAAATATCGCATACCCATTCTGAAGCATTGTATGTGGTTCCTGCAGGAGCAATATACCGCTGCGGCGGGGCAAATCTGAGCGATCCTACAGGGGCCTGTCCATATCGAATACCCAAGAACTCCGTAACACCAGTGCGGTTTGAAGCTCGATGCCCGATAATAGACCCACTGGTTGTTACGACTGGGGTGGAGGAACCTGGAGAGATGTTAAGAATGTTGGTAGCATTGAAGAATCGCAATTGCACTACCTGCTAAACTTGAAGAAGCAGATGCAAAAATGGATATTACAACCGCTACTTGAAGAAATAAAAGGCCCATGATGGTGTCGACACCTGCTTATTATGACCAAAATTGATGGGAGGTGAAGAACAATGTCGTCGCACTGAGGCCAGCCCTGATCTTTAGAGTCTTCTAACAGAGCAAGGTAGATTGCATCGTACCTAGTAAGGCGATCGCCGCTAAAATGGTTACCACGGACGAGATAATGACGAATGAACGGGAATTCCACATGGATATGGATGGATAGTTAACAAGCTAATGAACAAATGTCTCGGAATGACCGCGATAATAATATCATACGCCGACAAATGTGCAAACCAAGATGGCAACTGCAATCATTTGATAGGATTATCGATCTTGTCCCGAAAGAAAAGAAGAGAGATCTTTCCAAGTCAAAAGTGGTGGAGATGGAGTATTAGAACCGGATGGTGGGAGGGGGGATAGGGAGGGGAAATCAGCAGTAGAAAAGAAGAGGCTAAGCGTTTTGCGCTAACGGCTTTCGAAACTACAGATCCGAACGCTACTCGCCCAACGCGCCAAAGGTATTCCACCTAGTGAACCGTGGTTCCCTTCGTTTTCTCGAAATCGCAAGTTTTGCACTAACAAGGGTATCCATACATAGACATGGACCTTTTCTGGTAATATTCCAACCCCTGAAAGTCGTTAAAGTGCCTTTTCTTCAGTAGTTTGGTCTGGGAACAAGAGTAGGTTTGGCATACCTTTGTACATACAGTACTGTACAATAACTCCACCTCAATCCTTGAACCCAGGCTCCTCCTGGGGAGGGCCGGCTAGTACAGGATAGATAGACCGCTGAACTCCGTCTTCTGGGACACGACAGATCGCTCCCCATTCAGATATGAACCAATACCATGCCATGTACCAATGCGGTAGAACTTCTGTTAAAGGGCCGAATGGGGTGGATGTCCTTGGCAACTGGCTTGGACAAAACTCGAATCTAGCAAAATTAAAGGTAGACTCGCTCGTAGACGGGTGTATGTACTCATATACATACATGGCGCATATCTCTAGGTATGACCTTGATCTCCTCTCCCCAGGTTTTTGACCTTACGTTTGCCATTGTTTTGCTCATCATGGCTCACAACGTAGGTCTTGGGGCTCAGGGAGACGGGCAGCGAGGCTGGGTGCTTTGGCTTGCCAGTGTTCTTGGTGTACTTGTTTCTGCGTGCTTTGTTGGGGCACGAGTAGCACAGAGGATGTTGAGGACTGGGCTGGGAACAGACGACTACATGATTATAGCCTCGCTTGTTGCATCGGGCCTATTATCCATGACAGAGTGTCAAGGTTGGTCCGCTAGATGACTCTTTTGGATGAACAGCTGACAAAGGTTATTAGCTGTCGTGTATGGATTTGGCGTACGATACGCCACTCTGCCTCATGAGAGCCGTGTCACGGCGCGTAAATGGTTCTACGGCGCCCAAGTCATGTACAAAATCGTTCTCATGTTGAACAAGATATCCATGGTTTGTCTCTACTACCGCATCTTTGCCGTGTCTTCGAGCAAATTCCGAATGGCTTGCCACATCACCAATGGCATAATCCTTGTCTCTGGACTGGTCTGCATCATCGGCACTATCTTCCAGTGCACACCAATATCCTTATTCTGGGATAAGTCTATAGAGGGGGGAAGATGCCTCAACACCACACCCTGGTGGATGTCCTATTCAGTTATCCAAATCTCGATAGACGTCGCGCTTTTGGTTCTTCCTGTCCAGCAGGTGTTGTCGCTATCCATAACCAAAGCGGAGAAGCTTGGTCTGAGTTTCATCTTTGGAACTGGCATGTTGTATGGTTCGTGTCATGCTAGGACGTACACTATGACTGACGATGGATAGTGTGACCTTTGCGAGTATATATCGCGCCACAACACTCGCTATATCCTCCAACGATCCCGATCCTACCTGGGGCCCAGTTCCTACAGCTGTGTGGTCCGTTATCGAACCGAACGCTGGCATCATCTGCACTTGCCTGCCAATGCTACGACACCCCTTCGTTCGCCTCTTCGGGTCTCTTTCTAGTCCGTCACGCAGCCACAGCCGTTCAAACAGCCAATCTCTGCGCCTCGTATCCTACGATCATCCGCGATCATCAACGCTGGGATGCGGCAAGAACGGGACTCCAGAACGGGTTACTGAATACGACCGGGAGAGTGAGGATAACATCATTGAAGTTATGGTTGGCAATACACATGGAGCAGGAGTTACAGCCGGAGGAGAAGGAAATAGTTTGGATGTCAGTGTAATCACAGTAAAAAATGAGTTCAGTGTTGTGACGAGCAAGGGCTGATCAGCTCACGACAAGAGGAATATCTTTTAATTAGTCCGAGATTTAAGTAATTAAGCAGACATGTGTATATGGATGAGGGTTGTAAAGTAAGGGTAATAAGAGAGGGCTTGATTGAGTGTTTGGTAATTATTAGTGGTCAGAAGGTGCCTAGCATACATACAAAGTAGACATACATATGTGTTATCTCATGAATCAGACGCTGGCTGAATTTGAAACCCTTGCTAATGCGGCCAATCAGAGCAGCCTAAAAATACCACTAGTGTCCCAGCCAATTAGAGCGCAGCAAGGGCTCATTTAGCTAGAGCGTCTGAGGATATTTAGTTCTAGCTTTAGTGTATCTCCGTTAGGCTAATAGAGGTAAATATCTATCTATTTACCCTTATACTTTACCCTATTAACACGCTTTAAAATATAATAAAACAGTCTTAATTTATAGATTAGAAGTTTCTCTATCTAATATATTTATAATAAATATATAACTAATTAAAATTATAGATCTATTACGTTATTTACCTGCAGGCCTTAATATCTATTAACTACGCTTATTAATATCTATTACCTATACGCCTTAATATCTATTGCATATGCGCCTTAATATCTATTGCCTATACGCCTTAATATCTATTACCTGTGCGCCTTAATATCTATTACCTGTAAGATGTTATAGTTATAAGAAACGTTAATTAATTAGTTACTAACCTAGATTTTAATAACAGCTAATAATATTAACCTACTTTAACTTTACTATAGTTTAGATAGACTATAACAACTAGCTCTAAAAGTTATAGATAGATTAGATTATAGATAGTAGAGTTATTACTTAGTAGAGGTACACTACAAAAGTCGCTTACTAAGCTAGATTTTAATAACTACTAATAATATTAAACTTATTTAACTTTGCTATAGTTTAGATAGACTATAATAACTATGTAAGGGGTTTTAAGATAGGGAGCCTAAAAGTATAGGTGTATAATTATATTAAGATAAATCCTTAAATAGAAACTTAAGAGAGATAAGATAATTATATACTAAGGCTTATATAACCCCTATAGCCTAGGTCCTCCTAAAGGCCTCTCTAGGCCTTATCTAGCTAGGGCACGTAATAGGTAGAATATTATTACATTGCCCCCCCCTTTATTAGGGATTATCCTAATCCTAAATTCCTTATTATTAGTTGCTATTTAGCGTATCTCTAAGATATCTAATAACTCTATTAATCTATCCCTCTAATATTACGCAAATAACAGCGCACTATTAATTTAGAGTAATAACTTTACTATAAATATTTTAAAACTATAGTTTCTAGGTCTTACGTCCCTTAAAAAGGCTTTATAACTTATTAGGGGGTCTCTTAGGGCCTATTTAAGGCGTTTATGTATCTTAATAACTTTCCTACTATATATATATAGTAGAGAAGGTTTATAGTAATACTAAGTTCTCCTTATAAGCTTTTAGGCTTTATAAAGGGTTATTTATCTTACTTTTTTAACTATAGTTACTAGATATTAAGTACTTAGAGTCTAATAAAGTTAACCTAACTATAATCCTAAGGTCTCCTAGTGCGTTTACGCCCTTACTTATAACTTTCTCTTCCTTTATCCTTATATATAGTATAGGATAAGGTTTTTATTACTAACGCATAATATTAGTATCTTCCTTTATAAAAGGTATTAGTTATAGTAAATCCCTTTTATAGATAGATCTAATTAGCAGGATAGGCCTTTATGCGTTATTTTTCTTTAATTAAACTTATAAGTCCTTTAATTAAACTTATAAATCCTTTATTATAAGAAGGTTAGTAGCCCCTACGTACTATAATTACTACCTAGTAAGTATATAAAAAGACCTTTTCTTACTTTCTTTAACTCCTTTAGCTTTACTTATTAACTATGTTATATTTGCGTAATATATTTAACGCGCCTATCCCCTTAATAGTATTAAGGCTCCTACTACACCTTACCCCTTAGCTACCTATTATAAGAGAGTAGTGCTAGCTTTATATTAATCCCTTTTATAAGAAGGTAGGTCCTGTGCCTTTCTAGGTGTAATTTAGCTACTAACTAGTTCCTTAGAAGTTAGGGAAGAGCTTAGTTTCTCCTTTTATAAAGGATTTATAGGCTACTACTACCTTTATATACTATTAAGCCTGCCTTATAAGTCCTTATAATAAGTATATAAAGTAGGCTACTAGTAACTATTTACCTATAAGTATATTAGTTCTATATATAGAACTTTTAATTTAACAGACTTATAGCCCTCTTTACTATAGCGCTAAGCTTTTAACGTCTTTACTTTCTTTATTAAGCGCGCCCTTTATAAAGACTACGCTGTTAATCTCCTCTAAGGCTAACCTAAGGATAATCTAGAGGTAATTTACGCCTTAAAAGCGTAGTAGTAGGCGTAGGACTTAGTTACTAAGTATGCTACTAGGTTAAAATTATTAAAGGACTCTTATACAGCGTACGTAAGCTGTTAGGTAAAAGCCTCTAGCTTAATAACTAATTAGTAGTATATAAAGTAACTAAAGTTAGCTAATTATAACTAGGAGCAGTTTAAGGTACGTATTTATATACTTTTTAAGTATAATCTAGCTAATATTTATAAATAGGGTTAGGTAGTATAGGGCTCTGTCTACCTACTAACTAAGTAGTATTACCTAAGATAGAGTTACCCTTTACTAAGGCGGGTAATCTCTGTAATATAGAGAAGCGTTACTACTAGTATAGGTTAGATATCTCTAATTTAGCTTCTTTTTTATTTTCTATTTATTAGTATAAGAAGCTATAGCTTACTATTAAGAATACTCTTACTTATACCTCCTATACTCCTGCGGGAGGCTCTAGCGCAATAGAGGGTATATAAACCTCCCCTACTAGCCCTTTAAGTAAGGAGAATATCTTTAAGGCCTAGTTAGTATAAAGCTACTAGGTTTTTAGTCTTATAGATAGTTTTTTAGGTGTTTTAGGTATATAAACTAGTAAATATTATATATAATCTTTACTTTTTTTTATTTTCTAGGGTGTTATAAGTGTACTTATATAACTTAGGTATAAATTTATTTAAATAACTAACTACTTTTTTCTTTTTTTTTTAGCTTTCTAATTATCTACTTATAGATTTATAGGTGCTAATATTCTCTTTATACGTTTTCTAGGCAACTCCTAGGCCTAATCTAATAACTATTACCCCTAGCGCTTCTATATCTGCCTTCTCCTCTAGGATTTAAGACCTATAGCCTAGTATTTAGTAATAATATCTCTAGAGTTATTAAGATTACCCTTAGGCTTCTAAAAGGCGTCCTCCTGTGCCTATTCTATCTATTTAATAAGGAAATAGGTCTCTTCTTTTACGTTCTTATAGCCTAAGATAGCCTTTACCTTCTATTTATCCCTAACTATCTTAGGGTGTTAAACTAGTTCTAGGTAGAAGTCCTAGCTGTAATCTAGTGCCTGCTAGGGCTTAATTATAGATACGTAAAATACTAGGTGTACTTAAGCTATAGATAGGGGAAGTGCAAGTTTGTACGCTAGCTTACCTACCTTTTAGATAATTTTAAACAGCCCTAGATATCTTATATTAAATTTCTTTAATAGTCTCTTTATTCTAATATTAGTAGCTTATAGGATTACCTCCTAGCCCTCTCTATAATATTAGAGGGTTATGCCCCTCTTCTAGTTGTACTACTTCTTCTAATAGCGTTAAGCCTTAAGGAGGCACTCCCTTGCAGTTTCCTAGTACTCCCTTTATTATTTTAAGTAGGCTTAAGCCTGTTATTAGAGCTCTTTTAAGTCTCCTTTTAGATTCTATATGTCCTCTCTTAGCCTTAGCTAGTAGTTATCTACTAATACTCTATTCTACTCTAATAGTTAGATCCTATATCCTAACAGGATAGGTACTGCACTAGTAGATAAGTATTTCTTAGAGTTATAGGCGTACTCTACGTATAGTAGTAGCTTATACTAATTATCTTATTAGTAACTTATATACATCTGCAAATAGGACTCTATTTTCTAGTTTTACCTCTCTATTTAACTATCCGTCTGCAGGTAAAATACTATACTAAAGTAGTAATTAATCTTTAAATAGAAGCATAGATTAGACTAGAACTAGCTTATAAAAATAGTTCCCCTATTAGTAATAATTATCTCTAGCTTATCTACTTTAAGGAAATACCTAGTCTTAATTAAGTTAGCTAGTGCCTAGGAAGTAATTATTTTGCGTATAGAAAGGTATTAAGCATACTTTATAAACCTGTCTATAAGAATAAGGATAGCATTATATATATTACCTGCAAAATCTTTTAACTCTAGGAGGTCTATTATAAAATCTATTATATAGTATTTCTAGGGCTTACGCGTAGGCTTAATAGATTCTAGTATACCCTATAGCTTATGTCTCTAAATCTTAAATAACTAATAGGTTAGGCACTTATAGATATACTTTTTAACTAGCTTTATAATACTAGGTAAATAGTATTTACGTTAGAGTAACTTGCGCGTTTTCTCTACGCTGTAGTAACCTCTAAGGGGGTTATTATAATTTGCTTTTATAATTATAAAGTAGAGGTTCTTCTTCTCTAGTACCTATACTTTACTATTTCTATAGAGGATCTTCTTTAAGTTAAAGGCCTAATAATCCTTTATTACCTTACCTGCGTTTAATATCTCTGTCTAGCATATATAGATAGAATAGGCTATATCTATCTCCTATATAAGTTAGATATAGTCTTTAAGGCGTTCTAGAACTTTTAGAGTAAAGGCGTTTTTAGCTTGCGTAGCTCTATTTATAAGCCTTAACAGTACTATTAATTAGGATACTTAGGCGTACTTTATAAAGGCATTAGTAAGCTCTATATCTCTAATCTATCCTCTAAGTTAATTATTAATCCTTAGATTAGTAGGGGATAGGGTACTAATTAATTATAACTTATTACTAGTAGTTAGCGCTATGCTATAGATATCTAAACTAGTAATATTTAGTTCCTTAACCTAAGGGGATTAGGGTGTCCTTAAATTACCCCTAGAAAGGGAATTGTCTATAACCTAATTATAAGCAGATATAGTAGCTCTAGTTATTTAAACTACCTAGACTTAGAGTTTATTTTAAAGGGTAGGGAGTATAGTACTATAGATAGCCTTTACTTTTTTTATTTTAAACTCTTTTACGTAGTTAGGCCTTTATAAAGGCCTATCTATAGGGTTTAAATTACTAGGGTAGTATTTAATCTTAAAATTAAATTATGTAAGCTTCTTAGCCTAACGCGCCTATTTTAATAAGAGTTCCTTAGTAGTTATAAACTACCTTAGGTTATTATAATTAGTAAGTACCTAGGTTATAGCTAGGGCGTACTTAAGATACTACTACTAGTATTAGAAGCTTTTATAGATAACGCAGAGTTCTTTATTATGCGTATCCTACTATACTTCTAGTCCTCTAAATTTCTAACTCTAATACACTACTAGCTTCTAGTGTTACTCTATAATAACCTCTATTAACTAGGGTTATAATAGAATTATAGCTATTATAAAGTCTAAAGCGTCTATATATACTATAACAGGTTTAGATAGATTAAAGTATTAGAGTACTAGGGCTTCTAAGAATTTAGCCCTTAGGCTTAGAAACACTAATTATATATTCTCTAGCTAGCTCTAGGGCTTATGCTAGGTAGTAGAACCCTTATTTATCTTCTTCTTAGGTGTAGGTTAGCTACTAATTATAGGTAGAATAGCTGCGGCTGTTATATAGTTATTTAGAGGCCTTACTAACTTAGAGTATCTATAAATAAATTAATAATAAAAGTTAGCAAAGCCTAAAAAGACTTAGATATTATAGTATCCCTTAGGTTCTAGCTATTCCTAGATAGTTTATACGCGTATAGAATCTATTATAACTCCCTTAGAAGTAACTATAAAGCTAAGAAACTCTACTTTCTTTATTTTAAAACTATATTTAGAGGCCTTTGCGTATAGGCCCTACTTATCTAGTCTTTTTAGGACTTTAAGCATATGCCTCTTATAATTAGCCTTGTTTTCTAAGTAGATAAGGATATTATCTAAGTATACTACGTAAGTACAATCTAATAGGCCTCTTAGGGCCTAATAGATATAGAATTAGAAGGTAGCAGGGGTATTAGTAAGCCTAAAGGGTATTACTAAGTACTTAAAATAGCTGTATTATGTTTTAAAGGCAGTCTTCTACTTATTACCCTTCTTAATCCTTAATTAGTAATAGGCGTCTTATAAATTAAGCTTTAAGAACACCTTAGCACCTAAGAATCTATCTAGCATCTTACTAATAAGTAGAATTAGATAATAGTTTTTAATTATAATCTTATTAAGCCCCTAATAATCTACACATAACCTAAGGGTCCTATCTACCTTTAGTATAAATAGAATAGGAGCCCCTACTAGTAATTTACTAGGATAAATCTACCCTTTATTTTAGGCTAATTTAAGGTAGTTCTATAGGATCTCTAGCTCCTTATAGGAGAGATTATAAATAGGTAGGTTTAGAGGTGTTTTACTAGGTTCTAGGTTAATAGCATAATTATACTCTAAGTTTTATGCTAGTACCCTAGCGCGTTAACTACTAAAGTATTATTTTATAAAGAGAACCTATTTAGAGATTCCTTTAAGATCTTTATTACCCTCTATTTCTAATTCTAAGTCCTCTATTAGAGAGTACTTAGGTAAGGCCTAGGTTATACCTAGTAGGAGTATAGCTCTTTTAGGTAGCTAATAGTAGATGTACGCTACTATTCTCTTTAGTGCTACGTATAGTAGCTACTATAAGTCTAGGGTATCCTTTATATAGTTTTTAAGTTAGTAGAGTAACCCTTTAAGGTAGTCCTTAAGCTATTATAGCCTAGGAGGGCCCTAGTCTAAATGCTTATTACCTCTAGCTCCTCTTATAGTAGTAGAGGGTAGTGTCTCTCTACCTATAGTAGTAGAGGGTAGCTGTTAGAGCTTTTAGAGTATCCTTTTCTATTAGATATCTATCTAATTAGTAGCTTATATTTAATAGGCTTAAGGATAGAGTATATATACTTAGTTATCCTTTACGTAGCCTATAAGGAAGTCCTCTAGGTTATAGAAGCTAATATATTCTTCTTTTTCTTCTAGTTCCTACTACTTAAATTCTCTAGTTAAGAATTATATCTAGAGATTAGCCTAATAGAGCTAGGGATACCCTAGGATAAGGTTATAACCTTTAAACTTAGTAGCCTAGAAGAGTTAGGTAGGGGTATTTTTAGAGACCCTATTTTTATCTTTTACGTAAGTTATTAGCTTATAAGCTAAGTATAGTTATAGTAAGTATTTATCTAAAAAGCTTACTTCTAGTTTCTAATAGTATAAGACAGCGTTAAGCTTTAGTTCCTTAGCTAATCTATACCTAATTAGGTTTAGTTCTGCGCTACTATTATATAGTGCCTTTACTATAATTTCTGCACTATTCCTAAGTATTAGAGTAACTATAACTATAATATAGAGTTTTATCCTATTAGACTCTAGCCCTAGTACTAGGTAGGATAGCTAAGTAACTAGAGCTTATCTTTTTTTAGCTAATTAGGAGGAGGTAGGTAATTTTACTAGTAAGGGTAAGAGTTCCTAGCCTCCTAACCTTATAGTACTAGGTCTAGCGCTAGATTACCTCTATAACCCCCTTAGAAAGGTCTTATAAGGGCATAGTTAGGGTTATAGCCTTAAGGGCTTATACCTTATCCTTAACTAAAAAGTTTCTTAGGCGTATAATTATTAGGTTAGTTCTCTAGGTTTACGCGCTTTCCTTAGCCTAGATTAGTATTAAACGTAGCCTAGGTTAATCCTATATAGGATACTCTAGTAGCTTCCTTAGTATTCTAGATGTGCTTTATAAACGTTAGGTAGTCTTCTAGATAGTCCTATAGGCATCCTAAGATCTTTATTTAACGCTAGATTATAACTAGGAGCTTACTCTATATAAAATATATTATGTCCTAGTACTACTAGGTACTATCTAGGTTATAGTAAGGTCTTAGGTTAATATAGTTAGCCTAAGTTATTATAAATATATTAAATACTATTTATATATCTAATATACGCTAGATATAGTTATAAAATACTATAGCGTTATTATACTTAATATAATCTGCGTTCTAAGTTTTACTAGTAATATATATAACTAATTAGGTAAGGCTTATAATTTCCCTTAATTATATAGTACTATTAATTAGGTTACGTAGACTATTACCTAAAAGAAGTAGGACTACTTATATTACTTAATAGGTTATATTAAGATTATACTTATTTACCTATAGAGTTATATAAAGGTCTTTAACCTATTATTTAACCTCTATAGCTGTAGGTCTATTACCCTTTAGTTAGGGAGGATCTCTTATCTTAAAGAGAGTATCTTTCTATTTCTTCTTAGCCCTTTTAGCTATAGAAGGGAAAGGGTCCTAACTTAAGTTAGGCCTAGGGGGCTCTTAAGGGTTAAAGGCCTAAATAGTCTAATTAAGCCTTTATTATATAAGGTTAATTTAGTCTTTAGATGCTCCCTTATTTTCTAGGTTAGCTAGCTGTCTAAGTAACTCCCTAACTATCTAGTCTTTAGTAGATAATAGTTAACCTATACAGTGCCTTTCTAGCGCTAATTTAAGAGCCCCTAAAGGGACTTAGTTAACCCCTAATAAAGAGCTTTAACCTGCTTAGGGTTAAGGTAGGTTCCTATTACTTCTTAAGGCTTAGTTACCTTAAGGGCCTTACCTATTTAGATACTTAATGCTTAGCTAAACTTAGTAAGCTAAGCTGTATGCAGTAGTAACTAACGTTAGCGTAAAAGGGGGCTGTTAACCTCTAATATTTTTAGGGTTAACTGCCTGCTTACCTGTAAGCTGCTTATTATCTAGCTCCTTGCTAGGCGTAGGTAGTACTAAGGATAGTAAGGATAGGCTATAGCCTTTATCCTTATCTATTTCTATAATATCTCTAGCGTACTAAGTATCTTATTCTATTTTATACTCTACTGCTTGCGCGCTTTTATAGCTGCTAGTTATAGCTAGGTTATTGCTAGAACGCGTACGCTCCTTGCCCTTAGTGCTGCGCTTAGGAGGCATAATAGTAGTATTATTTTAAAAGTAATAAGATTAGTTAGGTAATTATATTAATACTTTAAATAAGCTAACTATCTTAATAAGAAGGATTTAAATATAAGGGGTTTTAAAATAGGGAGCCTAAAAGTATAAGTATATAATTATATTAAGATAAATCCTTAAGTAAGAACTTAAGGGAGATAAGATAATTATATACTAAGGCTTATGTAACCCCTATAGCCTAGGTCCTCCTAGAGGCCTCCCTAGGCCTTATCTAGCTAGGGCACGTAACAGGTAGAATATTATTATAAACTAGCTCTAAAAGTTATAGATAGATTAGATTATAGATAGTAAAGTTATTACGTAGTAGGGGTAGATAGTAGAAAATTAGTAAAATATCACCTTTTTTAAGCGTATACATCGTTATTATTAAAGAAAATTTTATTATTTTTAAAGAGATATCTACGTAAAGATTTAATCTTTTTTCGTACTGCATTTAACAAACATAAATTCCCTTCGTTTTTGGTAGAGTTCTCTTCGTTTAAAGTTAAGTTTTTTTCAAATTTAGTGGGAGTTACACTAAAGCTGGAACCACTTTCCCTCAGACGCTCCGCAAATGTTTGCGCAGCCTATTATGTAATCAGCTCTAATTAGCTGTCTTTGCAATAAAGGCACGTGAAAGGTTATGTAATCTGCGCGCTAGCGCCAATTTGCGGAGCGTCTGATTTATGAGATAACATATGTGCATACCTACCTTGATGCATTTCGGGCCGAGACTGTACCAATTGATTCAAGGTATGTACTTGGTAAGGTGTAAGAGGCGTCTTGGCAATCCCCTCACATATATTGATAGTGGTATATATATTAATACATGGTGGACAGATTGATCCTCTTTCACATAACAAAGGTGTTAGTGATTAATTTTGGAGGGTCTTGAATTTTATCATCATGGGAGCCAATGACCCCGCGTACGTCTTCAAATGCCGACTTTGATAGTGTGTGTACTGACTCGTTCCTTCAGATAGGGGGAGGATGCTTACTTGCATACATATGTACATATGTAGTACATACGTCGTACATGTGTCGTGGTATCACTCGTCTTCCTGTCCCCATTAGCAGGTCATACAACGATGCTCATGTGGATTTTGGTCGGAAATGAGTAGCCTTGGTCAGGCCACGGGTTAGATTATGAAGTACACAGTAGTAGCAATCCATTGCGGTTCTGATGATAACTAATATTGAATGGAAGGCGGCAACGATATCGATCCAACTGGGTGTTATGGAGGCGCGGGCGCACCAATTATTTATGGCTCTGCAAACGAACATTGATTTTCATTGAATAACACGTATTATTCATTTACAGGACGGAATCTCATACCCGTCTTTCTCCACTCATTTCTTTCTCCCTTCACTCGCGACTCAGACTTGGCTTGCGAATTGCGCTCGCTCAGTCAGCCTACACACACACACACCAGAAGGTTCCACACCAGCTCGCCGACACAACAAAACGAGACCAACGTCCCGCTTCCGCTTCCGTTTCCGCTGCTACGCCGCCTGCATTTGCCCCGCGACGCGTGATAGATTCTCCGCTTTATCTCCGCCACTCGTTCACTCTCGTCGCCTGAACATTTTACCTCCCTCTCTCCTAGTCCGCCATGCCACCAGGCAATGAATACGCCGCCGAACAACTCAAGACCCAGGGCAACGCACATTTCAAGAACGGCGAATACGAGTCGGCCGAGAGCTATTACGGACAGGCTATTCAGAAGAACAGCAAGAACCCACTGCTCTTCACCAATCGCGCAAACGCACGCCTCAAGCTCGAGAAATGGGAAGACGTAATCAACGATTGCTTGCGCAGCATCGAGCTGCTTGAGGAGAACATGAAGGCCTATTTCTACCTCGCCCAGGCGCAAATCGCGATAAATCACCCCAACGAAGCGCTTTCCTCGGCCCTCAGGGCGTACGAGCTCTGCACACAGTCTGCGCAACAGACGTCCAACGCGGCCACCATATCAGCCCTCGTGCTCAAGTGCAAGAAGGCGAAGTGGGATATTCGGGAGCGAGAGCGCATACGGCGGCGAGCCGACTTGCTGTCTGACCTGGACGCCTCACTCGAAGTCTCTTATAAGAAGGAAGCCGATGATATCGAGGCGCGCATCGAAGCTGGCGATATAGGAAACGTCGAGGGTATCGAGGAGAAGAAGGAGCTACGAGCCGAGTGGGAAAAGAAGCGCGATGATTTGCGTACAGCGTTTGCCCTCAGCGACCCGCAGATGCTGGGCAAACGCGAGGTGCCAGACTATTTGGTTGACGGGATCACCTTCGAGATCATGCATGACCCTGTGGTGACGAAGAATGGGCGATCGTACGAGCGCGCGACGCTGATCGAGCATCTGAAGAGGAACCCGACAGACCCCCTCACAAGAGAGTCCCTCACAGTTGCCGAGTTAAGGCCCAATATAGCACTAAAGGAGGCCTGCACCGAGTTCATGGAGGAGAACTCTGGCTGGGTCTATGATTGGTAGGTGTGCATTCAGTCAGGTATGTGTTTGGGCATGTTCAGCGCAGGTCATGACTCGCCAAGAGCAGAACGAGTTGTAGAGGGCAAGCAGATCAAACGAGCTATGCCTGAATATCAAATGAACCCAAACTGACACAACCAATAGTGAGGATGGAGAGACAGATCACGATACCCGCTGGGCTCATCTGTCTTCATCGTAGCAAGTGGTTTGATATGAAGTAAACGTTGGCTATAGGAGATGAGCATGTTGGCGGCATGACACTACATCGGAAGATACTGGCGTGGTCTCTGTGCTGGCGTTTTGGCTTCATGACGATGGAGCTTTTGTATACCCATTCTTGCTCCAATACGGTTCTAATATCGAGGTACTCTATGATGCTTTGGCTAGTGACACGGTCTCTATCATGGCAATTGCTATTTGTACAGGCATTCCAAGAACGCTAGGGAGCAAGAGAATGCGTCAATCTCCCTGTAATGATTAATCACCAACTGTACATCCGCATTCAACGAAGGTCAAGATACTGCTCAAATTTCTTTTGTATATCCAAAGTGTCCATGTCTTGGGGAGTGAAATCTTACTCCATGGAAAAAAGGCTTGAACTTCAAAAGTCAAGGAAGAAAACGTAGTTTCTTTGGGTCGGAAACGTTTCGACACTGGATTCAATAAAGTGAAGTAAAGATCCATTAATATGCACTGTGTAATAGTTGTAATCCCCACTAGCCACTAGCGTCATCACGCTCAGACCTTCAACACTAATTACTTTCTCCAGCTCTTCTTCGAAACCCCACTTCATCACACATCAGAATGTCTTTCGCGCGCGGAGAACGCGTCCACTTCGACTTTGATACTGGCGGTATAGAACGAACCGGCCCAGAGCAAGACGAGACGCCTGAATCAACATCCACACCCTTTGTCGGCGACATCCTAGAACGCGCGCCGTCTGCTGCAAATCCGCCTTCCGCACCTACATTCAAGGCGCAAGCTAACACGACTGGGTTTCCAGCGCATAAGAAGCGAACAAGTAGAGTGTCTGCCTTCAAGCAACAACGAGCTGCGAAAATTGAGTCCCCGTCACAGAACGGAAGGCCGAACATAGGCACGAGCAATGGTGTGAAAAGCGCACAGGATGAGGAGAAACGGCAGATCGACGAGGAGAACAGACAACGGATAGCTTCCATGTCAGCAGAAGAGATTGAGGAGGAAAGAAACGAGCTCATGTCTCAGCTCCCGGCCTCGCTGATACAAAAGTTGCTCGCGCGTGCAAACATAAATCAAGGAAGCAATGAACGGGATTTTGACGATCTGGAGACCCCAGCATCAGCCGCTCCCCCACAGGTCGACAGTGTCAAAAACGAGTCAAAGACTCCGACCACGAAGAAGGTCACATTTGATGATTCGCCTGCTAAAACTTCAGCACCTGTCCATGAACCTCTAACATCCGCATCCTCTCCCACCACCACCCCACTGCCCGATACGAACAATACGCATGATGTACAGAATCTTGAAAACCTCCCTTCATCAATACACTTCCCGACCCCAGCGCAACCCCCCGATCTCGACCCGAACTCGAACACCTTCCTCACCGACCTGCACGAAAAGTACTTCCCCAACCTCCCCTACGACCCCGCCTCCGTCTCCTGGATGCGGCCGATCGATTCGTCAGACACAACGTCTCCCTACCACCCCTCCCAGACCGCACTCAACGCATCAGAACTCCGCTTCGACTTCAACGGCGCGCTCCTTGCACCGAGCCACGCGAGAGAGATCGATGTGACAAAGGGTCTACATCATCACGCCGACGCACCCGAAGCCGCCGGATATACGTTACCCGAGTTAGCTCGACTAAGTCGGAGCGCGGTTGCAGCACAGCGATGCATGGCGTATCAGACGCTCGGGCGCATACTGTACAGGTTGGGCAAGGGAGAGTTTGGGGAGGAACATGGCAAGTACAAGGCGGAGAGGGCGCCGGTACAGGTTGTGAAAAACCCGAATGTGCAGGACGAGGAAGATAGTGATGGAGACGAGGAAGACGTGGGGAGTGCAATTTCGAGGGGCCTATGGACGTGCATTGAGGAGGACAGGGTGATTGAGACACTGACAGAGGAGGCGAGTAGGGAGAAGGGTCATTTGACGGCAAAGACATATGCACAAGAGGCGTTATGGAATTGGAGGAGGGGTGGAGGCAGGAAGAGACAGGCCGTTTGAAGAATCTAAACCTCTCTGGTCGATTGGCGCGGCATAATATCGAGGCGTTACATCAACCCTTGATTGTCACCTGCGGACCTTGAGGCATTTTTAGAAATTTATATACATTTCTACAAAATATTACTATTCCTCACGGCATTTTCAGCGGGCCAAAAAAAAACTAAAATCCACCGTATCTATCCATCTCTTGTCTGCTAGAGAAATCCACGCAGATGCCCAGATTATACTGCCTGTGTTACCCCCATCTGCAGAATCAACGGCTATCCATGGTCGTAATGAGTAGCACGCCTAGTACTAGTACTAGTACCAATACCAGTACCAGATTTTCAAACAGATAGATATATACATTAGATACATACATACTTACATACCGAAGCGTTCCTATACTAAACAGTATCTAACTAACTCTACCTATCCTATCCCGTCCTATCCCTTTTTCTACTTAAGGGTTTGTCTTTATATAATTGTACACCTATACTTTCAGGCTTCCCTATCTTTAAACCCCTTACAAAAAGTAAAACAATTCTTACACGTACGTGCCCAAGGGCAATAAGTATAAAGAAAAAATAATATCCAGCGGCATAAATGCTGTGAATATTTTTGTTTTTTTTCTCTCTCTTCTCCCCCCTCTCCTAACATGTCTGCTTAATTATTTTAAATAGATCTTAGACTGATAATTAAAACATGTCACAAGGCTATATATATGTATGTACACATATATGTAGACCTTTTCAACCCTAGACTCTATTAATAAAATGCCCGCTTTATTATATTAATAAAGCCAAG
>MU005774.1:1308149-1351157 GCA_010093715.1 Pleomassaria siparia CBS 279.74 | reverse complement strand
TGGAGTGTGGCAATGGGGAGTCCGGCAAGGGTGGTGAAGAAGGTTGCGCCTGTGGCGCCTTTGGAGGAGCCGTGATTTAGGGTTAGAAGATCAGGAGAGTGATATGAAGCAAACATGTTATTTATCATCTAGGCTGGGGTATGTGGGTATATATAGACAATGACGGAGATGCGGTCGACTACGATGATACCGCAGATTCCAAGAGACAAAGGGCCCGAAGGGCGGTCCAGTGACACGTTGTGGTAATGCAAGACTCCCAATCTGTGTGCTGCAACAACCCAGCCCATTATTGTTGAAATTTGCGAACTCGCCTGGCCGTATTCATATAACCCATGTTTCCAATATCTTCAACCTTCGCTATCCAAGGCGGCAACTCGACCGCCTCATTTGCCATTTTATTCCCCACCTTGATGTCTTTGCCACGCCCTGCAGCCTCCAAGTACGCATCTTCGGCATAGGCCCACTCCGGAGTTTCACAGCACCCGAACACGAAGACTGTCTTCTCAGGCTTCAAACCATGCAAGAGCACTTCGTGCGTCTTTGGCACAAGCACTTGCGCAGTTCGAGTTTCGGGGTCCCATCCCCTGAGCAGTGCTGTGCATACCAGTCTCGACGTTCTCGGATCTAGCGGCTCGACCGCATCATTTGGTCCCTTTTCGAAATAAGGAATGCGGTATTTGTTGGTCCGAGGAAGCTGCCCAAACAGATCTTGTACGTTCTCGTCCTCGGTCTCTACAATTTGTATGATGGAGCCATTAAGGACAGTGAAGAGAAGCTGCGGCTCCACCCACTCGCTCAACATGAGACAGCCGATGAAAGTTTGCTCTGAATCTTCGCTTTCTTCGTAGCAGAATTCCCAAGGTGTTATACTTGAAAGCGGTCGTGAGTCGTACGTACGTTTGGTAGTCCCGGATTCCAAAACTGCACCGGTGCAATGGAAGTAAGAAAGCATATGCATGCTCTTTAATTCGGCGTCCGTCCGGGATGGGTCGATTAGATTCGGTACTGCCGATAATTCGTGGACTAGGACCCGATTCTTTGTAACCACAGTAGTCAACTGGTGAATTTTGCGAGCTTTTTCTTCGTCGGTTGAACGAGCATCTCCCAGGTAAACAAGGCGTCGAGGTACAGTTTGGGAGAGTATTTGGAGGAGCTGATGGAATCCATCCGTGTATAGCCAGCCTGGGGTGTTGATCATCAAGGGAACTGAAGGATTTCGTTGTTGCAGATTGGTATATGTCTGGAACAGGTCCTCAAAACAAGCAATGAAATAGTCCATGGAGTCTTTCAGATTCTTGGCCTTGAGTGGATGACTACGGATGGGTCTGTTTGCACCAGAAGAGCCAGGTATGGAGTCGGGATGTGTAAACGAAGGGCCAAGGTTTGTTTCTCGCACAAGAGTGAGAGATATCTGACCATGAGGGCTGTATTCTGGTTTTTCCGAGTCCAAATCTAGAAAGTAGATGGAGGGTATAGCTCGTGCGAGCTTTCCATGTCCAGTCAAATATCGATTGAGGAGTCTTCTCGCAAAGTTCGATTTACCAGAAGAGGGGGTCCCACAAATGAGGGTAGTGGACAAATTGCTGGCACAGTCCTCAATTTGGCGCGTCCAATCGTGAGGAATGAATTCGGCTCTTAGAGCACGTTTCAGCAGGTCGGCATCAGATTCAGGAATCTACAATATGTTAGAAAATTAACGGAAGAACAAGCTCTTAGCTAGGCGTTTCTTCTTCGAGGATGAGAAAGCCCGAATGTAAATACCACAGCAAAAGATCTACAAGACCTTCCATCAGGTCGCTCGTTCCATATACCCTTGAACAATGGGGAAATATTCTCAAAGGGCGCCGGTTCATCTTCGCAATGCAAAAATTGAACCTGAGTCGTATCATCAAGCCCTTTAATGATGGAAATCGGATGTGGTGAAGGCACATAAGCCCTTCGAATTATCGGCGGCCCCCCTCCACGTTGGCTTGCTGCAAAGTTGGCGCCATTGATATTCATGGCACCCTTCAGAATGACGAAATCGAAGACACCTATCAAGGCGAGTTCTTCGCCATTTGTCAGAATCATGGTGAGCTCTCTGTCTGTGTCGACCGAGACATTGTCGTTTTGGTAGCGCCAGTTGCACATTTGCACATTGCGTCGGATGTCAGGCGCTTCTTCGTCTGAACTGGCTTCTGTATATTCTTTTTCGGAAGCGTCGATCTCGACCACCAGATCTGAGACAGCTTCAGGTGCATGGTCGATATGGACGGGTTGTAGTCTTGTTTTTGCAGCTGCGACGGCGCTGATTGGCTTGATAGTTGCAGTTCCTGGATCTGTTCACGTGAGATCAGAGAAGCACAAGTGTTGTCCCCGCAAGTGAGACCGACCTGGCAAAGGTGAATATGTGCCATGTATATTCGCTCTCTTCCGCTTTCCTGGCATTGTGGTTTCACGAGAAGGGGTACACCAATAGTAAGTATGTCATGGTGAACTTTGTGTTGAAGATTCCAAACTTTCTCATCCATGCGAAATTTGACTAGTCCAGAACAGAACTAGCTGACTCCATATCACCCATGATCCATGCAAGGCGGTGACCCTTGGCAGAACCTGGGTGATCTCACTCGACCCCTTCCCTTCAGTGTTCTGATAATTAATATATCGCGATATACTCTGTATTGCACTAATCAATTGCAGTCTTGATATATGTATTAGACTTCGCCCTTGGCTTACTTAGCTGCTAAGTTATAATTTAAACTATTAAATTCAACAATATTTGAACAGCTCACGTACGAAATAGAACTCACAAAAAAGAAAAGAACTTGCATGCCTGGCCTGATTTATTGTTCAAGGATACAAAGGGCAATGGGTATGGAAGATTGGAAAACTCCTCGTCTTCCCAAGGTTAACAGTACATACCAAGTTCGGGTTGAATCGCAATGGAACCGTTGCTACTTTGCCGCGTTCCAGGTCGACTTCGAGAGACCGGGCAGTATCACTTGGTATTCGGGCATCGTCTTCGAAAGAAAGGAACACTACCGGTGGATAAACGAGGCTTGGTACCTTGTTCTTGTCACGTTACGCGCTAGAGCAATGCCTACCTATGGAAATGAGGGTCAAATCCGGTATTAGACTGTCTCCTGTCCAACGCCTTATCGGTTTAGCCCATCAACTTCGAATCGATGTGGAACTTTGAGGACTGAAATTTTACCAAAAAGGCCATGTATGGAAATACAAACTTACCGGAGCCCGATGCATGCCGGCTGGTTGCGCCGCACATAGACGGAATTGGCCAATCGCGGCCCAGTGACACATTTCTGTAAGTCGGTTCAACCGATTTATAAAGGGTTGTATACGGAACTTGATTGTTAAGCTTGGTACGTTAATACTCCTTTCCAGAGATTGAGCTTCAACAATTCATTAGCCATTAGCGTTCCACACATTAGGCCACACACACGGTGTATATAAACCTTCATTCATCCTCTCCTACTCATCTAACCCACACTCCAACCCGACCAGCTTTCTTACTCATACAACCCACAATCCAAATCGACCATGAAGATCGTTTTCCTCCTCGCTGCCCTTGCGGCTCCTCTTCTCGCCAACCTCGATGAGCCAGCTGCGCCAGCTGCAACGTCCCACGACACGGCAGCTTCACCCAGGATGTGCACGAGGGAACACCGTAAGGAAATGACCCATGCGTTGAGAATGTGAAGCAACACGCTAACTTGGTTACTCTGAAACTAGAGCACTGCGAGTTTTACAGGATGCTTTGTTTCAATCCTACTGGTATATACAATAATGACGACATAAGGTATGAAAGCCGGGGTACAAGTCACGCGTTCTGCTGCATAGTGTGAATTGCTTGAACTTTGTACTTTCCCTATATCTTTTAAAACATTTACTGACTATTGCGTAGTAAGCGACTGTTCTTGTTCTACACTTGCAAGATAAAGACTCTATACTATAGAAAGTAAGCTGACAAGTTGTACCCGTACTTTTAGCCGTCCCGGATAAGATCAAGAAGGAATGCAAGAAGTTTGAATTGAAGAATGTAAGTCTTTACTGACTCGCCCTGTTGTCATGGCCCAACACGTGCTGTGAGGTATGAAAGTTAACAAACAATGCAGAGTTGGAAGGAGCGACTCTGTAACTTCGGCTTTAGATACAGGCCCGAACCCTTCCCCTGTGAAGATGCAAGAAAGGAGCCCATTCAGCCGGTCGAGATGTGCATACAAGACGACGGTACGTGTTCATATGTTGTTTTCAAAGTGCGTATAGTGTTTGGAAATTGTACTAATTCTTCCTTCCACCTTTAGCGGCATGCCAAGAGGCCTACTACTGGTGTAGGAGTAATGGTTTTATCGAGTATCTTTTTACTTTTGATAAACATGGGACAGCTAGCAAGTGCAAGGGTTACGAGGAAGATGTCGTGAGTAACGTGATATGCCGCCCTATTGCAAAATGCTAATAAACTGCACAGAGAAATGGACATCTGCAATGCATGAAGCCTGTGAGCAAGAAGGTCAGGAATTTCGCCCGGCCGCCACCCCCGAGACCATGCCACACCAGATTCGGCCCTCTGATGACGGTTGAAGAAGCATTTGGGGAGCGTCCAGGCTGGTGATGGCCGTTGCCACAGCACTTGGGCTGGTCAACTGGTTCAGTGGAGATATCAAGGCTGTAAGTTATTACAGAGGGAGTGTAGAAGCGCATAGTTGGTGGCCGTGCCCTGGATATTTCATCTCTCAGAGATAGCAATAACTATCGTTCAATTGTATCGTTGAAAAAAGTGATGATTAGCACGTGATGCCTCGCGTGAGGTCCCGTGAAGATGCCCAACATTAGTCCTTGTAAACTTAGCGCAGCGCTAGCTAGTGTGAGCGCGAACAAATTCACCAGCCGCGAATCGCGAACCGCAAATCGCAAACGACTATCCACCACGATGAAAAAAATCAAAAGAACACCTGTCCCCCTCCCGGGAACAAGACCCAAATCTCCAGTGCCCACGAGCCGCATCCCTTCAAGGGCACCATTGAGCGAGGAATTCATCAACAGCAGCGACGACTCGGCAAGCGAAGCAGCGCCTCGGGCGAAGACGAAGGACAAGCCCAAGAAACCCAAGGCTACCACGACTATAGCTGTGCACAGGCCGAAAACGAACGGGGCTTCTACAAAGACAGAGATAACTGCACCAGAGCCTGTGCTTTCGCCGAAGAAGGTCGTCAAGCGCGCGCAGGAAATACTGTCAAGCTCGGAGGGGGAGAGCGAGAGTGAGAGTGAGAGTGCAGAGGAGACTGCAAACGTCAAACCTCAAGCAAGCGGCTCTGATAGCTCAAGCGATGAGTCGGACGAGGCGACGGTTCCAGCTCCCGCTCCTACACAGCATGCTGCTCCAAGCCAGCCCCGAGTTGCGCAATCGCATATAGTCGATTTCAGGCCCGCGCAGGCATACGTCCCGCCTAAAGATTTCACCACCATACCAACGCCCCTCAACCCTTCACAAGCATCCAAGATGTTTGATAACCTCCAAGAAAAGCAGATATGGCACTTCACGGCCCCCGCAGATGTTTCTCTCGCCTCGATCAAGGACATCGCCATGGACAAAGCGTTGCAAGGGGAAGCGGTTTTGAATCACAAGGGTATCGATTATGGCTTCTCTGCAGCAGAGAAGAGCGAGCGGGCGCACGCAGTCCTCATACCTCGGCTACGAGGCTTCGAAGCTGGTATACTCACTATAGAATGCGCACGTTAGGCCAGGCTAATGCAACACAGTTCCTCTCCGTATATCTAAAACCTACCATATCCAACAGAACGTCCACCTCCCCAAACTGGCCGCGCAATCCAGCAGGACAAGGACAGAACCCGCATCTTTCATAACACTTAGCACGATCCGCGCCCCACGGCCTCAAGTCAAAGGTCTCAAGATGAATTTCTTCCCTTCGGGCTCCAAGCGGCCGTTGGAAGCCGTAGTTTTAGGATCCTCCGATAGCGAAACAGAAGCACCACACGGGGTTATACACAAGTCCGAGAAGCGCAAGCACAAGGCGGCCTCGAGGCGGGAGGAAAGGCAAGAGTCTCCGAAGAAGAAGCACAAGAAAGTTCGGGACCCCGAGGAGACTCGGAGAAGGGAAGCGAAGAAAGCGAAGAAAGAGAAGAGGAAGGAGAGAGTGGAATTATGAGGAGGGCGGATAATTCAGCGGCGGACTCAGTCCGTTTGGGAGTGTTTTAGGTATTGAGACATTGCATTCTCGGGTGGTCATCATGGCGCCTATTGGCAGACTGTAGTCTAATAAAGAGAAACAAAGCTTCTGAAACATTTCTGCCGCTTCGCACGGCATGACATGTGGCAACCGTGATATGTACATGATTAATTGTTGTACTGTATGTAATAATATGTACAAAGTAGTTATTTGCAGACGTCGATGCAATGCAGGGAAATGAGGCGTGTACGAGGCGTGTACTAGGCCTGAAAAGGCGTGTCCACTTGTTCAGCCCAATTTCGAGCCAATCCCGATGCCGGTTCCCCTGAACGGGGGTTGATTAATTATTACTAAGGTACCAATACGTGGTAATTATACATATTAAGCCAATTCATATTTTTAACATGTAATTACATACATACAGCAGTCGACCGACGTGCAAGGCAAGGTGCGAATACAGGGCGGAAGCAGAGATGCCGCATACACAGTATACATACTGTGTAGTTGCTGGGTTTATGGGTCTTGCATGTTGCTTTCCAGTGCTTCTTTGGAGGGGGACATGTGGATGATAATTGTAATTACATTCTTATTATTACTGGATATTCGGCAGCGCTCATGTTGAATTTCCCCATGTTGATTTTGATTCCGGCAACGCGGCGCCTTGGGTTCTTGGCGGGGAGACCCTGGCCAAGTTAGACCTGACCTTTGACCTTGCTTGTGTCTCTCTGCCAACGAACTTCCAGTTGTTAACCCCCCAAGAAGGCCATCCTCACATCTCCACATCCTCACATCCTCACTTCCTTACATCCTCACACGCCGTACCATCGCCGCGCTCCATCGACAATCCCCATTCTTCACCTCCCCGACGGCCCTGATTCCAACGCTCATACCGCCGCCTACCGCCGCCATCGTCGCCGCCCTTTGCGAGCCGCCTGTACTGGCCGGAGACGCTGCGACAGCTGCTCCGCTCGCCAGAGCAACGCCCACTCGGCCGCCTTCGCGCGCGACTCTGTACGCCCTCAGACGATGCCCTCTCTCACCGCAGATAGCATCAACCCGTCCGTTCACGCACATACACACCCGCACTCGTCGTTTGGCCTTCCCACGCGCACCTCTGCAGACAAACTGCCGCTCGGAAGGGCTTATGCGGAAAAAATACCGAATGGAATCGCTCAAACCCCCGCGATGAACGGCAAAGTGCCCAATGGGACGCCCGTGATGCAATCAGTTCCAGATGGCCGTCTAGCTCTGCCGGCGTCAGGCGACAAGGCGATGGGCCAGAAGGATGCCTCCGCGCTACCCAGCAGGGGGTGGAGCATGGATTCCGAAGCCCCCTCGAAGCGTGCAGAGGTCCGTGGCAACTCCAACGAGCTGTCCTCTACCCGGGACGATGGCTACTTCGCTTCTGTCTGTAGCAGCGAGGTACAAGCCGGCTACAGTACGACACACGTCAAGCTCGATTCTACGGGCTTCAACGACGGCACAAGAGATCTTCACAAGGATCCAAACTCCAACACGCCTTCCAGACAAGACTCCGATGTAAGACGGTCGCAACCGCTGCCCTCCCGCGATGACGATGGCAATCTGCACAACCCAAACCAAACGTATCGTGTGTCCTCACCAGCCGCATTCAACCACAACAGTCCCGCCCAGTCCCCGCAACCTTATCGCCTCCAGCATCGAAGTACTTTGGAGGTGCCCAAGGTATCTGGCACCCGCACTCGCGATTTCCAGACCCAAAACTCGACGGATGACGTTGTTTCCGCAAGTGGAAGATTTTCACCCTCGCCCAACACACCAACCCGCCGCAGGGGCTCGGTATCCCTGGTCAGACGTACAACGCGATCCATACACTCCGATATGCACCTCGAAGAAGTACCACAAGACGAGGAAGCCGCTCGGTGGGCTGAGCACATACGACAAAAGCGGGCTAGCAAGAGAAAGAGGAAGGAGGACGAGGATGATGACCGTGTGGTAGTCGGAACAAAAGTAGACCAAAACCACGTCAACTGGGTCACGGCTTATAACATGTTGACTGGCATTCGATTCACTGTATCCCGGACAAACGCAAAGATGGATCGAGACCTCACTGATGCCGACTTCGATGCGAAGCATAAATTTTCGTTTGACATGTAGGTAACACCCCTCCCTTGGTTCGATGATAATCTGACAACGATGCAGTACTGGAAACGAATTGACTCCGTCTGCGAAATACGACTTCAAATTCAAGGACTATGCGCCCTGGGTTTTCCGCCATCTTCGATCCACATTCAAATTGGATCCTGCCGACTATCTTGTCTCATTGACCAGCAAGTACATTCTTTCGGAGCTCGGATCACCGGGCAAAAGTGGAAGCTTCTTCTATTTTTCTCGCGACTACAAGTACATCATCAAGACAATCCATCACGCCGAGCACAAGTTCCTCCGTATGATATTGAAGGATTATTACAACCATGTCCAGGCAAACCCGAATACGCTGCTTTCGCAATTCTACGGCCTCCATCGCGTAAAGATACCTTACGGGCGGAAGATTCACTTCGTTGTGATGAACAACCTGTTTCCCCCACATCGTGACATTCACCGAACTTTCGATCTTAAAGGTTCTACGATAGGGCGCGATTTCAAAGAGGAGGATCTGGAGGAGAACCCACGTGCAACTCTCAAAGATCTGAATTGGCTACGAAGAGATCAACATTTGGAGTTTGGACCCACCAAAAAGAAGGCCTTCATAGAGCAAATGCAGAAGGATGTCAAGCTCCTTCAACGACTACGCATCATGGATTATTCCCTTCTCATTGGAATACACGATCTCGAACGCGGAAACGAAGAGAATCTGCGAGACAAGACCCTGCAGGTATTCCAGCCAGGTGGGGAGGAGGCAAGTGAACCTCAACCGAACCTGCTCATGCGGACGCCCTCGAAATTGGAGAGTGCGCGAAAGGCCAAAGAGTTGAGGCAGATGATCAAGACCCAGAAGCCAGTTCCCATGGATCAGACGACGAGTAAGATGCCAGATGAGCTACAAGACCCAAAAAGTAACTTTTACTTTTACGCCGATGACGGAGGTTTTAGGGCTACCCATGAGAATGAGTTACCCGGAGACGAGATCTACTATCTCGGCATTATCGATTGTTTGACTCACGTAAGTATCACCACTCTCGCATCGATCCCCGTACCTCCAAACTAACATGTTCACTAGTATTCTCTCATCAAACGACTGGAGCATTTTGTGAAAGGCCTCATGAACACAGAATCACAAATCTCGGCTATTCCTCCAGAACGATACGGAGATCGTTTTGTCAAATTTATCAGCGGTGTCACCAAAACCAAAGAAGCAGCCGAACGAGAACAGGCCGAGGAAACTGCGAACCCTACAAGTGACCCTACCCACTCGGAGCTGAACGCACCTCATCAGCCCGAGCGTCGATCAACGGAGTGGGTCATGAATAAAGCGACACACCAGGCTGAACGCTCTAGACAGAGGGGTGCTTCCGAAGACGGGGTACCAACTCGGGAACTGCGTAGCGTACGTAGTCCCTCTGCAGAGCGAGGTGAGCTTGGGACAACGTTGCCAGTCGTAGAGGAAGCCTTTGAAGCTTCAAGCACTGGAGGCAGAAGTGGTCGGAGTACTGATACTAGTGTCCAATTGCCGCCGCCGCCGCCGCCATTGAAGGGACGTGATATTCGTGCGCTGGAACCTGCTGCACGAGATGCGTCACATCACAGGCCGCCGCCCACACCACCAAAAGATTCGGAACTACATGACAACGAGCAACGACCTCCCACACCTCCCAAGGATAACTTCAACCGACATTCGGGACCACCAACCCCACCAAAGGAGAGCCGCGGGAGGACCCGTGAGAAGGACCTTCCCCTCCCACCTATGGAAACGATCGTGCGGGTAAATTGAGAAGTGTTATATTCCTTACCGTTTGTCGGTACAAAATTCGAGCGAATCTCAACCCCCTTGCATATTGCCTTTTCTTGTGTCATTTCCTTTGCGTTGAAGTAAGCGACATTGTGCGATGCATGATACCACCTCGGGAGCGGCTATTCTCCAGTGCCCCGCCGCCGGATTTTCTTTGTCTTGTTTTGTGCTTATTTTTGCAATGGAATGGAGACACGGTCGAATTGATCTCTTTGGTATTTCTAGCTTCTTCGTACGTACCCTGTCTACCATTCCTGTTTTATAATTGTGTGAGTGCACATCACAATGCACCTCAGATGGAATGCACAGGATCATTTACTATCATTATACAGACATTTTTCTTTCCAAACTTTTCATCTTTGTCGTGGAGCGTTCCTTCCTCTGGTCTATATGCCATTTGGTAGTGATACCTGGATGGAGAACAAGCGATGATGCTAATTCAACTATATTCCAACTATGGGGCTTATCTTTGATTTTCTCTAGCTCTCATTAGGTGGGTTTCTTTGATGTAAGATAGTTATAACGAGAGAGGGAAAATTCAGAGGGATGTTGGTTGGTTGGTTATTTCTTGCACTGAGGTTGTTCGTTGGGTTGGAGCGATGGAAATCTCGAACTGAATCTGCTTTAATATGTTGCCCGTCTTGTGCTGTCTAGATTGAAGTAGGTTGAAAGTGCAGGCAAAATAGATGTGCCTGCACTCGCCATTATTCTCATTCTCGAACCAGAAATTCTCTATAACTTCCAGGAACTTCCAATGTTTGTCTTGTGTTGTGAAACCTCATGTCGCATCAATTTGATTATTCGAGCCATGTCCTGAGGTACACGTGACCATATACTTGGCGCGCTAAACTAGGCGTGAGGCT
Source organism: Pleomassaria siparia CBS 279.74 (assembly GCA_010093715.1). Lineage (NCBI taxonomy): Eukaryota > Fungi > Ascomycota > Dothideomycetes > Pleosporales > Pleomassariaceae > Pleomassaria > Pleomassaria siparia. Next base: position 1,340,181 of record MU005774.1, on the reverse strand, counting down.
CACTCACGCGGCGACCATCAACATGCGCCAGCTTTCCAGCATCTCCGAAACCCAGTAACTCTACCTTCACGACTCTCGTCCCACCCCACACAGTCCGCACCCTCCTTTCCACAAGACTTTCTTCGACAAGAAGATACTTCCAAAACCCTCATCAAACATGGCCGACACAGCCGTCGAGAACCCGGCGAACATGGTTCCGCCTCACAAGAAGCATCCCTCCTCGATACCAAACTTCGACTCGCTCGAAGGCTTCTCTACAGACGGAAAAGACGACTATTCCACATTCAAGAAGCTTCAGCGCCAATTAGAGTACGTAGACTTTGGCGATGGCGATGGCGATGGCGATGGCGATGGCGATGGCGATGGCTAACTCGCTCTAGATACATTCACCTTCAGGAAGAGTACATCAAGGACGAGCAGCGGAGTTTGAAGCGGGAGCTAGTACGGGCGCAGGAGGAGATCAAGCGGATTCAGAGTGTACCTCTGGTGATAGGACAGTTCATGGAGGCCATCGACCAGAAGTAAGCTGCGAACACCTTCCACCCCCGGCAGCATGGCTTGGGTGCTAACTTTGGCAGCACCGGCATCGTACAGTCGTCAACCGGCTCAAACTACGTGGTTCGCATTCTATCCACCCTCGACCGCGAGCTCCTCAAGCCCTCGTCCTCTGTCGCGCTCCACCGTCACTCTAATGCCCTGGTCGACATCCTACCCCCGGAGGCGGACTCATCCATTGCCATGCTTGGCTCGGACGAAAAGCCCGACATAACGTACGCCGACGTAGGCGGTCTCGACATGCAGAAGCAGGAGATTAGGGAAGCAGTCGAGCTACCGCTCACACATTTCGACCTGTATAAGCAGATTGGCATCGACCCTCCCCGCGGTGTCCTGCTTTATGGACCTCCTGGTACCGGAAAGACCATGTTGGTCAAGGCCGTGGCCAACAGCACAACGGCGTCGTTTATCCGCGTGGTCGGGTCAGAGTTTGTGCAGAAGTACCTCGGCGAGGGCCCACGTATGGTGCGTGACGTGTTTCGCATGGCGCGCGAGAACTCACCTTCCATCATCTTCATCGACGAGATCGATGCCATTGCTACGAAGCGGTTTGATGCACAAACGGGTGCGGATCGAGAAGTGCAGCGTATTCTACTCGAGTTGCTCAATCAGATGGATGGATTTGATCAAACGTCCAACGTCAAGGTCATCATGGCGACCAACCGTGCGGATACTCTCGATCCTGCCCTTCTCCGTCCTGGGCGTTTGGACCGAAAGATCGAGTTCCCGAATCTCCGTGATCGTCGCGAGCGCCGTCTTATCTTCGGCACTATCGCTGGCAAGATGAGTCTGTCGCCGGAAGTGGACTTGGACAGTTTGATCGTGAGAAATGATCCCCTTTCTGGAGCTGTCATCGCAGCGATTATGCAGGAGGCTGGGCTCCGGGCCGTGAGGAAGAACAGATACAACATCATTCAGAGCGATCTAGAGGATGCATATTCCAGTCAAGTGAAGGGAGCCACCGAGGCGGACAAATTTGACTTTTACAAGTAGACGATACAGGAAAGGCTGTAATGACCTGCGACGATGAGGATTGGGTCGTGCCCGGGAAAGGTCCTCATGATTCCTTGATAGCCGTGCGAGTCTCACGACTTCGTCTCGGAGGCCATGAATATAGTATATTAATATGCATGGAAGACTTGGGTGTGTGCATGGAACAATGAACTGTTTTCATTTCCTGTGTCTGTTTTCATTTCCTGGTGCATCACTTTACTTTGCTTCATTTCGCATCAGCTTCGCCGCCCTAACTGATTTCTTCTTCTTCTTCTTCTTCTTCTTCCTCTTCTTCCTCTTCTTCCTCTTCTTCCTCTTCTTCCTCCTCCTCTTCTTCCTCTTCTTCTTCTGTCGTCTCTCTTTTTCCAATGGAAAGCGCAGAATGGGCGCCCTTGCACACGGCCTTGCCTCGTCCGTTTAATGTTCCCTCGGCTTCCTTCCGGCGTGTTGGTGGACAGCATCGCGCCTGTCACTGCCTCTACCTCTGTTGTGATGACGCAATGGTGAGAGTGTGAGTGAGAGACAGAAAGAATAGAGAGGAAGCAGCGACGCCTGTTGTCTCAATACTTCGTCTACGGAGGATAGAAACTCTTCTTCCCACCCTTTCCTCTGTCTCTTCTTCATCCCACTCAACTCCACACACGCTCACTTTTCTTTACCAGCCAGGCCGCCCTCTTTTGTCTTCCATCCCTCATTCTCTCTCCCTCTCTCGCTCCCTCCCTATACCCCGTGTCCTTGGGTCGTCCAGCTGTGTGTCGTCCAGGTACGTGTCGTCAAGATGCGTATCTTCAAGATGGTGTTTCTGCAGTCGTAGCTGTGCCTGCGTCCACTGATCCAGGTATATCACCTTTGCCCTCAATTCTTTCGCTTGCACTTCTACTCCCACTCCCACTCCCATCCTCCTATACGGAAATCTGACATGAGCACAGTCACCTATACGGACGCTGTTCCAACGTCCTTTGAGTTGACGGCATCATCCAGCGGTTACGTGCCTTCCTCGGCCAGTGGTCCCTCTTCGATTGCATCAACCATCGTCTCTTCATATACCGATGCCAACCCGACGTCCTCTAAGCCATCGTCTATTGGCATGGTTATATTGGGAACGGTAGCTGCCATGTTAACCACCTTACTCATTGCCTTGGATGATTGCGGCGCGATCGACCTCGTGGCGAGAGTTCCCCACCACGATCCTGTAATCGACAGACAAAACAGGATCAAGTTGATCTCAATCATCACGCACTTTCCGGTAGTCGTCACACTCTTCTTCCTGGTTCAGAGTCTTGCAGCCAGGACATAATTTAGAGTTCCTCGTCTCGCCCGCTACACGAAAACTCTGGATCACGACGCTGTCAACACAGCCCCAAGCCCCATCGTTAGATGACAGAATAGCCCTCGGGTTGCAAAGGTTCGCCTCGTGTTTCCCCCAATGACTGGTCCCTCGACTACCTCTTCGTCGTATACCGAGGCCACTACAACCTTCTCCAATTCATCGGCGTCATCCATTAACTACGTGCTTCCAAGAGTCACCATCTCATTACAAGCTGAGGACACGCCGACTAGCTATGGGACCAGTGTTACCGTTATACCCTCTGGTACTGGAACAGGGTAAGCCTATCTCCATATACTCTTAGCCTTCATCAGCTCATCTATGATCCGCAGATACCCGACTTGTCCAGGCATCAACGTCACTGTCCTATATTCGGTTATGCTACTCCACGCTAACTTCGTGTCAACTTGGTTGGTGCCGACTATCATCTGGTTGCTTATCTATAGTATGTTCCACCCTTTCTTTTCTCAAGTAGCGCTGTATTTCATGACTAATATAATCAGGCCATGTCCGCCGTTGAAATGCCTTTACCGCTGCTGGTAATCGCCATTGAAAGCATTTATGAGAGGAATATCACTTGGAATTGTTAGTGGGGACATTCGGAGGACAGAACCAACAATGTTATATGAGTATCTCAGGGGAGTAAATGTTCGCAGGATAGCACCACTGCTGCAGTATCACAGCACATAGCTGCAGTATAGCTAGCTCAAACCGACTGTTTCCCTTACTGTTTTTGCCCATTTTTGTGATTAATTTGACCTCATGCCGAACTTCAGTAACTAGTCCAGGCCACATATGCCCACAATTGTGAGGTGACATGTTCTGACTATCTCGTGATTTGATCTAGTTGGCGATACTTTGCATGGTGGGGCCGGTGCATATGGTACTCTTTCACCAAGCGACAAGGCGTCCAGCTGTACCAAATATGGCCATGGTAGGTAGAGCAGGCAGAAGAGGGAAAGGGCATCTACTTTGGTATGTATAGCACCATTGCATCTACCAATCACACATCCTTCAAGGTTGCAAAAATTGTTTCCGGATGTGGTCACGTAGACAGAACAGGATCGGGAACAATATAGTAATAATACCTATAACATCACATTATTCCCAAATCCCGTGTGGCACTTCCTTGAGATCACCTGTTCGAACGAATCCCCAGAGAGCCTCTCCAAATGCGAGCCGGGTGGTCTCGTTCCCGTTCCCGTTTCCGTTCTCGTGTCCGTTCCCATTCCCATTCCCTTTGCCCTACTTTGCCCATGTCGAAATAGTTATTGGTCGTCTAGATAACCGATGCCGCAGAATTGCCGTAGTGACCGTCCATCTAAACGCTCAGTAAGCAGGGCGCCAAGTAGAGTCTCCTTTTTGGGGAAGAAGTCGGCTTTTACCCTCCACGCACTCCCGCCAAAGTCCAGGGTTTCCATGTCATCTTCGTCGTCATACTCGGCGTGACCATTAGTCTGCGCCCCTTTCACCAAGACATCGCCACCCTTGGACTTGTCCCCTAGTCGTTTCAACGTCGAGAGGGCGCGGTGTACGATGAGTTGGAACCCTTGAATGTCCTGCTCCATGGGCCGTTGACCGCGGGCCACGCGGTGGTCTTGTGGAGGCGGTTGGACACTGGCATCCGTTGCCGAAAGCGACATGGCGAATTTGATAAGACTGGCTGCCCAGCCGTCCTCCGACTCGAGCCAGGAACGGCACACGCCGCTTTCGGGACCCGGTGCCAAGCTGGCCAGAATATCTGCCGCCAGCATGCCTTGCATCAGGTAGGGTTTCCGTGCTTCGGCGATGCGCGCTTCGACCGACCTGACTTCCGCGGCACGTGTCTCGGCAACTTGATGAAGTCTCCCCGAGGTGCGGTCAGGAACGACGGAGATTGCAAGAGCGAAAGCACGTGTCAAGAGGTCGTAAGAGGGAGTCGAGGTTGCCTCGTTGGCAAAGATTTCTTTATAATAGGTTCGGTTGGGATCATCGCGCGCAAGGAGTTTTGCAAGGCTGTCGACTGCCGAGGGGAGATAACGGTGAATTTGCGCGTTGTATGGGGTGAATCTGACCGGCATACCAGGACGCGGACATGGTGCAAACGCACAAAGAAAGTGGAGAATGGTATAGGCGTCTTCGCGAGAAGGTAACACAATCTTTGTGCTTGTGTTGGAGAAAAAGGTTATAAGATCCTTCATGAAATCAAAGGTATTGACATGGGATCGGAGTAGAAGCACCCGAGTCCCAACCAGTCGTACTGCGCTAGAGAAAAATTTGAGCACAGACGTGCTCGCGAGAGAGGCATGATTGATTTCGAGAAAGGAGAGATTTCGAAATATTGTCGTTATTGCCAGAAGTCGATCAGCGGTTCGGTCCAGGTCGTAGGCCTTGGTTCCAAACTCTGCGAGGTCCTGAAGGGCTTGAACTTCGGCGTGGCAGTGGTGGATGACATCTTCGTACGGCGTCAGATCCAAGATATCGGACACTTCCGGGTTGTCGTTGGCGAGAATCTCCAGTTGGTCCTCGGCATAGTCCACCAATACGTCCACCAAATCCTCGCATTTCTCCAGCTCAATGGTGATGTTTTGCTCATATGTAAGTTTCGAAAGAGTATCCAATGCCAGCCTGGTTTCTGCATGAAGTCCTGAGCGAATACTCATGGTAAGAGCACGTATATCGACGACCCCCATTTCCACCAGAGCAGGCATGTTTGGTTGAAAGGCAAGTATGGTGTCAACCAAGTTTACGAAATTCCCAGACTCAAAATCAAGACCGCCCCATCTGTCATTGTGTCTCAAGGTCGGATCATATGGATGCTCGTCTACTTTGGAAGAAACGTTAACATTTGCCTTGGGTGGAGTAAGTTCGACATGGCGACTCATACTTTTCCGTTTTTGCTCCTCTATGCCGGGAGACTTTCCGTCCGTATGAGGAGTGACCTGGCCATTCAAGGTCACAAGCGCAACGTTACTTTGTATTGGGGTAGATTGCTCAAGCTTTTGCTGTTGTTGTTGTTGTTGTTGTTGTTGCTGCTGATGCTGCTGATGCTGCTGTTGCTGCTGCTGATGCTGCTGATGCTGTTGTTGTTGCTGATGCTGTTGCTGTTGCTGATGCTGTTGCTGATGTTGTTGCTGTTGCTGATGTTGTTGCTGTTGCTGTTGCCTGAGGTGATGTTGTTGTTGTTGTTGTTGTTGTTGTTGTTGATGTTGATGATGTTGTTGTTGCTGCTGCTGCTGCTGTTGTTGATGTTGCTGTTGTTGCTGTTGTTGCTGCTGTTGCTGTTGCTGTTGCTGCTGTTGCTGTTGTTGTTGAAGGTGCATGGCTTGTTGGTGCTGTATTTGTTGATTGTGCTGCTGTTGTTGCTGTTGTGGCTGCATTGTTTGATCAAAGTGTTGCTGCTGCTGCATATTTGGATCCAACTGTCGCTGTTGTGCCGCCATCGCCTGTTGTTTTCTTTGCATCTGTTGGATGTATTCCTGTGATGGCGGAGGAGAGCCTTGTGATCCTGGGACAGTTGGGCGATTTGGCGACATTTGCGGACCCGCCATCTGCCCTTGCCCCTGCATTGTATTGGCTCCTTTGATAGCTTGCTGCTTCGCAAGGTAGGCGGTTTCATAAATCCCTAGATTCTGCTCGTAGGCTGTGCGCAACTCGTTTGGTGCAGTTGGAAACTGCTGAGAATCAATTCCCAGCATCTGCACGATTCTAGGCCAGGAATTTGTCTGTGTAACATATCTCCAGCCCTTGAATTTCATCACAGCCCAGTACAATTGTTGTAAGTTTATCGGGCGATTCGCAACAATCGGTTGCGGATTGAAGGGCCGTCTGTGCTGGGCCATTAGAGAGGCTACGTTTTTGAGAAAGGCTTGTGTCTGGGCTTGCTGGTTCTGCAGCTGTGACTGCATCATGCTAGCCTGCATGCCCGGATGTTGTCCTGCGGCACCGGGAATCTGACCGGCGTGATGGCGTTGTTGTGCGGCCATGTTACTTGCCGCGAGATTTTGCTGTTGTGCCTGAAGGCGCATGGCATATTGTCTCTGGGCCTCCTGTTGCCGGGTTTGTAGATTCTGTGATAATTGAACCGAAGACACCGACTGAACCGGAAACTGGCCTCCAGAATTGGGATCAAAGCCTGGTGGCATTGGAGAGCCGTGCGCGAAACCCATGGGGGACATTTGAGGCGCATGCGGATTTTGCGCCGGTGACGCCGTCTGCATTCTTTGAGGAGGGACCTGACCGGGCCGGAAGTGTTGGTTTTGTAGGGTTGGGGAGGGAGTATGGGAGAAGCTCTGTGGGAAGCCGAACTGAGCCTGTTGCGACGGAGTCTGGGAGCGTGACAGGGCGGCCCCCGTGGAGTCGCGTTTCTGAGGGACCGACGACATTGGATACTGGCGCGCGCCGTTCATCTGATTGCTCGCGATGGCGCTCGGATCGATGAAGTTGGAGCCATCGTACATGCCGTTCTGCGGTGACTGGAAATCCATGGCGCGCTGTCACCCTGAAGAAGAAGAAGAAGAAGAAGAAGAAGAAGCCTTGGATCCGGACGCGTTTAGAGGCGGCGATGGAGAGGCGCGGTTAGGAGATGGGAGTTGGAGGCGGGAAAGGCACGAGGGCGCATTCAATCGGTCTATTAAGAAGCGCGTTATTAGCATTCATGACCATGTGAAGTGGAGAGATGGCGGCGGTCACAACACCGGGCGCCGAGACCCAGGTGCGGTGAAGGCGGCCGGAGCAGCAGATGAAGGGGGCACACACCGCGCGGAGAATGGCTGGCGCTAGAGGCTTCTTCCCATTAGGGCGTAGGCACAGAAAAGGTGATGAGGATGGAGTGGTCGATGTGGTCACGGCACGTCGGCGCGATTCAATGTTGCGAGAGAGTGCGCAGCAAAAGCAGTGAACTGTGAGCGGTTGAGGCTAATACGAGCACGGAGTCACCTTGGCGAATAGTCACGTGCAGCTGCCCTCCCTCAATGCTCAACTGTGCTTAGTCTCTTAACATGTCTCACGATGCTCAGACGGGTTTGTAATCTGTCGTAGTGCGCGTCCAACAGCAACAGTACAACAACAAATACTGCCTTTTTTTTCCTGAACACAGCAGCACCAAGGCCGCAACCATTATCATAGCACGCGTTGGCAACGCGCCTTTCCAGTGTCACCCACGGGTCTGCCCTAGAGCTGAGTCACTTCACATGTCACAAATCCCATGGTTCACATCTACATTCTATATACCTCTTTCAACCACCTCACATCATGGTCGTAATGCCCACAAAACTCGGCACCAGACACCCAGGCATCTCCTTCTCAATCTCAAACTTTGCACGCCACCCGGTGCAGTGTCCCGCGACAAGGACCTTGACATTGAGCGCCTTGAGTGCGCCCACCGTGGCCTGGAGTACCGCAGGTTCGGCATCCGCAAGGTGATAGCCGCCTACGATGGCGTAGAGAGGCACGGCGTGTGAAGTAAGTGTCAGAGCGTGTTTTGCCGCGTTGACGACCCCAGCGTGGGAACAGCCAGTGAAAAGTACAAGGCCTTTGTCTGCAGTCGGGCCGCGTCAGTTGACGTACGATAGAGATGATATTAGGAATAAACTAATTACCTTTGATGTGACAAACGACAAAACGCTCGTCCAAGATCAGCTCATCACTGACCCATTTCCCCTTCTCCATTTCGTATCTCATCCCTGCTCTGACTCCCTTCTCATACTCCACAACCCTCGGTATCTCGCCCGAGATCAAAAAGTACGAGTCCAGCACCTCGTGCGCCTCCAAGTGCTTCTCAGTCGTACCGCCCGCTTCCTCTATCTCTGCGAACGTGGGGTCTGCTTCCAGAGAGACGGTGCCCAAAGGCGTCACGAAGCCACGGTAGTCGGGGCGTGACGGGTGGAGGTCTACAACTAATGGGCCTGCCGATCTGGGAGAGGTAGAGGGAACCGCGCTGGATGCTTTCGAGGCCGAGATCGTGCGGAGGGCGGCGAGCATGCCGCCCGAATGGTCGCGATGCCAATGGGATAGGTGAATTAGTGAGATATTCTGGAGGGCCGGAGCCAAGCGGGCCGCGTTGGTGCTCCAAATTGATTCCGTAGGACCGGTATCGAAGAGCATAGTTTGGGGTCGAGAATCACGTGTGCCAGTCTAATAAAAAGAGTACATGTCAGTAATGGGAAGGGTCAACGAGGGGCCAAGTCCTCAAAAGCTTCAATAACTCACAATCATCAAACTCAGCCCATGTGCTCCACAGCAAAGTTGCTCCATGGCTACTTCTTTCACAATCCCACCTCCTCGCTCACTACCAACTGGTTTACCCTTCATCAACGCGACATCCCCCAATCGTCCCATGGCCGTGACGCACGGAGGTGCTGGAGACATTGGATCAACCTCATTATCGACGATGGCGAGGATAGAAAGGGAGTCGAGCGGAACGAGCATGGTTGCAAGTGGGGCACAAAGATCGTGGGGGGTTCGAGAAGAAGATGCACACCGATGGTCCGCGGTACGCGGTACGCGTGACGAAGAGTTGAGAAATTCAAAAAAAAAAACTAGAAAGGGGCATACAACATAGGAGTGTGTGTATAAGCAGCGGTCGGTGAACAAACAACCAACCGATCAAGTTCCTCTAATAGTTGAATTTGAATTAATCACAGCGTACACGCCCGCTCGACCGAAGCGTATGCGGGGTATCTATTGCCAACGTTTTTCTTCTTCTTTCTTTTCGTTCAAGATATGTGTGAGAGATTGGGCGATGTTGGGATGCATATCGTTCCGGATGGAGAGCAACGAAGCGTACAAGTTGAAAGAAGGAGGGTTTGTTCGATTTTACGTGGAGAATCGAGCTAGACCTATTCCATTAGTCCTCCCCTCTCCCCCAAGGTGATGATGATTGGACGGTTGATTCGCTGTAGACGAGGGAGGGAGGGAGGGAGTGGGCACGTTGGACGACCACTTTCGGCAACAAGATCGTTCGAGGGTTTGCCGAATTGAATAAATGCATAGATTGGTAAATTCACATTTCCCTTCGTTTCCTTTGGTTTCGTCTGGTGGAACGAAGACACATGGATGGCTCGGGGTTTCCAAGTAATAAACATGTTTGTTATGTACATACAACGCAATAATCAGCACTGAAAGCCAGGTGAGTGTGTGTGTGTGTGTGTGTGTGTGTGTGTGTGTGTGTGACGGGGGGAATAAATATAACTGATATCGTAAACATGGAAGTTGGATTGTTTCAATCCTCATCCATGTTATTTATCTATCCATCCGACTAAATCCGATAGAATAAATAACCAAGACGTTCTGTTTCTTCCATGTACTCGGAAATTGCTACAATATCATGTGCCATCGTCGTGCAGCGCCCTCCCCTACCTACCTACGTAACTCGAAGCCGATATATACCAACCCAGATCCAGCGTGAACATGATCCCTACAGAAGGCTTCCCATGCGTCCTCCCATTCTTTCATTCCCTGGCCCCATTTAAGTTGCACATCAGGAAGTCCTCCTGCGGCCTTGAACTCGTCGAACTTCTTAGAGAAGATTTTGAGGTGTTCGTCCCCCACCCCCCCCCCAACTACCTGAAATCCCTTCTCCCTCATTTCATTCGCAATCGGCTTGGACTCTAGCAGGCGACTGCTGCATGGATTTCATAATGTCCTCTGGCGTCATGGCTTTCGTCTCTCCGCCAACGCCCACGAAGGTCAAAGGTTGACGGCGGTGTGGGCTGGTCACGACCATCTGCTTCTTCCATGGCCCCTTCTCCATGGCGATATCTTGGGCCACGTCCCACCAGCCGAGCAGAAAGCCTAGTTTGGCATATGTGAGGTTGTTGGTTTGTGAGGCCGATGATTTTGATTTTGGACTTGATACGTAGCGAAGAAGGGGCGAAAGCAGGGAGGATGCCTGGAGGTAAAGAAAGCAACGAGGCAGTGTTTGGAGTAATTAGGATTCTAACCCATCAAGCGAAGATGGGATAGTAATCCCTGCAAATGTGAGGCCGACAACGAGTCATCGGTCTTGTTAGCAACGATGAAGGATTTCCCTGAATGGGAATGGGTAATAAGACAACAGGAGAAACAATCAGATGCCGAATCTTGAACAAATCAATCATTTCAATCAAAAGACCGATTACCCACTCATCGATGCCAGCTTTTGCTGTGAATAAACACCTTTTTCAGTCATACATACATACATACATGTAGATACTAGATGGATACATCTAAACCCCGACATGACCCTTGGATCAAGCCAACTACGAGCCCACAACCCAACGATTTCCAACAAAACAGGAAAATTAGAAACAAGGGATTATGGAAAAAAAGACGTTGATACTCAAGCGAATGCCTCTTTCTTTCAATGTATTTAACAATCTATCATCGAACCGAGATGGAAGGAACACCAGTGCTCTCATCTTCTCTCTCTCTCTCCATCCAACATGTACTACTTCCATCTGATCCTTCTCTCGCATTATCAAACCATCTATTGTCCCGATTGGCTCTTGACGAAGTCGTTCATCATCTGCGAGATGGGTGCTTGTCCGCCCCACTTTTCCAGCTCGACCATCTTGTTGATCATCTCCATGGAGACGAGGACGGAACCAGCAGGTGTGGGGTCTGCTCGTACCAGAAGCTTGGGCGCTTCTCCGGCAGGCTTGGCCTCTCCAGCAGGTTTGGCCTCTTCAGCAGGTTTGGCCTCTCCAGCAGGCTTGGCCTCTCCAGCAGGCTTGGCCTCCTCAGCAGTGCGAGTGCCGTTGGAGCTAGCCGCGGGAGCTTGGCCTTTAGGTTCGGCAGCACCAGCGGGGGGAGGAGCTTGGCCTTGAGGCGCGGCACCAGCAGCACCAGCGGCACCAGCAGCACCAGCACCAGCAGCACCAGAGGGGCGGGGAGCCTCACCTTGTAGGGGAGAGGCGGCACCCTGGTTCTGGGCAGCCTTTGACATGGTCATGATGTACTCTCCGTCAATCTGGCGGACAGGGAATGCAATGCGCATGTTGACGGGGTCAATGACAGCTTGAGCCTGGATGGGGGTGAAGGTGGGGCTCAGAAGGAGGGTCTGGGCCACGGGTTGGGGGTTGGTGGGTGTGCCCTGTTGCTGACCGGTGCCCTGTTGCTGACCGGTGCCTTGAGTGGGAGTCTGGCCCTGAGTGGGAGCTTGACCTTGACCCTGAGCAGGAGCTTGACCTTGACCCTGAGCAGGAGCTTGACCTTGAGAGGGGGCTTGGCCTTGAGCAGGAGCAGTCTGACCAGTCTGGGCTTGGGTCTGACGTCTGAAGTCGGCGCGTCCACGACGTTGAGAGGGAGGGGCACCGGCACCACCGACACCAGAGAGCTGGCTCGAAGCACCACCGGGGTTCTGGAGGACACTACGTTGAGCAACAGCGAGATTGACCTGGCCACCTGCCTGGATACCCATTGATTGCATCATCTGCTGAATGCGGACAGCGTTGACTATATCGTGGGTCAGTGACACTTCGTAACGAGCATGGGACATGTCGTGTTACTCACTGGGCATCTGGACAACGGTCACCATCTGGTTGAGGTCTGGGGAAACAGCGTTCAAATTGGTCGTAACGGAGTAGCGGTAGTTGTCTGATGCTCTGGTTAGCGACCACAGAAACCCATGTGTAAGTTGATAAGAGATGTTACTCACTGATTGGGGTCTGGCCCTGAAGAGCTGTCAACATGCCCTGGTCAACGCCGTTCTTGACGTTCACGTTCATGGTCATGGGGTTAGTGGCGCGAACCGAGGTTCTGAAGCCATCCTGGAACTCGTTCTCCTGGAGACCAGTTCCGACAATGTTAACTTGTGTCGACTGGTCGCTTCCGAACTGGGTGAGCGAGGTAGCAGTGACTGCTGTCTGACGACCAAGAGCCATGTATTCACCATCCATCTGGTTACGCTTGACCATGCGGACAGTGGCGTCTGTGCCGTTGACAGTGCGCATCGTCTCCTGAATCATCCATGTCTGACGATCGGGAGACAGCATGGCCACGTAGGTGTTGTCGGGGTTGACTCCAGCGGCCTGGATCGCTTGCTGGTTCATGACAAGCTCGATTTGTCCTCCAACGAGGGAGGTGGCACCGTTGGTGCTGATTGTCATGGAGGTTTGCATCAGAGGAACGAACGGTGAGCCAGTGGTACCAGTGACCTGGTTGGCAGCGACCGCGGGCGTTTGTTGATTAACGATTAATTGTTGCTGCTTCTGTGAGAAGGTCTCAATCTTCGAACCATCGGGGAAGGCAAAGGAGTTCAGGGCCATCTGGACGAGTTTGTTAGTAATGAACGAGTGATGGGAGTGGGAGGGCATGTGTACTCACGTCGCCATTGATATTAAGTACTTGATTAAACTGTACCGCCTGCTGCGCCAACGAGGGCGAGACAGACAAGAGAAGGAAGAAAAGCGAAGAGACAGTACCAGACGTCATGATGAAGGAAATAAATAACCGCCTGGGCTATTAATGATAGATTATTAACAAGAAGAAAGAAAGAGTCAAGTTCTAATGAGAAAATTAGCAAGGAATGGCGAGCTGCTGGTCAGGCTGGCTAAGAGAAAAAGTACACTCTGGACAGAACTCTGCCAGAGGTTAAGTATAAAGTTGCTTCGGATAATTTAACGTCCACCGGCGTGGATGATATCCGTTTCCTGAACTCCATGTGTCAAGTTGCACTACCGGGAGAAGAAGCAACTCCTGTATCCGCCCAAGTCAGGTCCATTGCCACTGAAAACCTGAGCATCCCAGGCTCTCGATGGCAGTCGCTTGGCCATTTGAGGATGCCAAGCACGTTTTCGGTGCTTCTCAACAGATGTGAGGTCGGCCGATGGTGAATCCGACTTGGCACGTCCAAAGAACTTGCCTATTTTCTGTTTCACGTCCTAGAGAAAGTGTTTGGTTTGGATCATCTGACACGGATGACTTGACCTAGAATACCTTGCGAGACGATACTCGAGACGATGAAACCCTACTACCACGTCAGGAATGGTTGATCTCACTACGAATCTGAGAGGGGGTTCCCGAGCTTGTTCAAATGTGGTCGCTTTGTTTCCAGAGGCATTGTGAAGCAGAGGGCGACAAGCCTTGGTCAGTGCCGTGCCGTGGGGGAGACTTTCCGATGCGACCATGGGTCCAGATCATGCCGTGTTTCTTCGTTGGAAGTGGGCTACAATGGGTGTAAGCAGGATTGTGGAATAAAAATCATCCTGTGTATGTAAGCGTCGGAATGAGGCTCAAGAGTCCTGGCGGTGCTGCAGACTTCTGCATATCATTTGTGGTATACATACATATGCAGACCTTGAAAGCCGATCAAAAGCTTGTCTTTGCCGAGCACCTTTGGTTACCAAAGAGTAAAATCTTGGATGATCGCCGTCGCGGGCGCACGCTATTCAAACAGAGTTGTTTGAAGTCGTGTTTCGAAGGTGGCGTCTGATGCCGAAACACCAAGACGATGAAGCTAGGTAAAAAACCTTATTTGACGCTAGTCCCAACACGACTGCGTGTGTTCTGTTAAGGTTTTATCGCAACGTCCTCACCATCAAAGTTTGTCGGATTTTCTAATGAGCGATGTCCGATTGACACTATAAGACCATTTATCTATGTACATCATAGACGAGGCTTTAAAATCAAGACCTTCTTCAATCTACATAACATCTACATACACCTTCAAAGAATCAATCGACGCCTCTTAGTTAGATACCACAAAGCATTACAAGAGACGAGACGCGGCCCCAAAGGGGTGACGTGGTGCGTTTACGAAAAGCTTCATCACGACAAGATTTCGCACCCGCCGAGTATTGATGTTTCCTTTTCTTCCATGATCTGCCAGCAAGAAGATCACGTATTGAGGACTGCTATTCTTGCCTCCTCTCTCCACATCTGAGCGTCTCCCAACTTTCGAACTCGTATCACCCTCTCGGCATCATTCTTCAGTTCAAAGGTTGTTCATGGGAGAGAGAGCACGCGTCACACATCCAGAAGTGATAACACAGTTTGTGCATCATGATTTGTGATATTCTCAACATCAAATATGGTTTACAGGGTAATCGAAGCATGGTAAGTCCCGTCATCAAGTCCGTAACGCATAAGGATGGTCTTGGACATGCGGGATCCGGCATGTAGCGGCCAGACCGAGACTACGCGACGGAAACGCGAGCGTACTGAAGATCTTCACGTGATGAAATTGAAAGATGGACAAATGTAGCTGGTGTGTTGATTGATTAAGCTTTTTGTGATTTCCAAAGAAGCGATGTTCTTCTATTCTACAGAAACAAACGCCAATTACATGCACCGTCTGATCCGACTCCGACTTCCACAATCACGCACACAAAGACACACACCCACACACACGGCGCATGACGGTAAATGCAAGGGCTCTAGGTCTACAAACCATCCTTACATGCAAGCAGCACCATCGATGCCGAGAACCTTTCCATTCACCCACTCCCCGTCCTGGGACGCGAGAAAGGCAACGACGCGTGCAATATCAATGGGCTGGCCGACACGGTTGTGCGGGGACCAAGTCATGGCGTACTCGTCAACTTGGTCGTCACTGAGCTTCTCGCCTCCAGGAATGTACTCGCGACACACTGCGTGGTACATGTCTGTCTTGATGCCACCGGGGGCAACGCAGTTCACGGTGATCTTCTTCTCTCCAGCATCTAAAGGTATGGTTAGTCACGGCTCGATATGGGGTAAGGTGGCTGATGTAATCCCTGTGAATGGGTACGTACCAATAGCCATGCACCGGGTGAAGGTCTCAATGGCACCCTTGGATCCAGAGTAGACGGTGTGCTTGGGCACGCCCTTTGCCTGGCCAGTGATAGAGCCCATAAGGATAATCCTGCCACCGACTTCCATTCTCTTGTAAGCCTCCTTGGCAACGAAGAACTGGCCGCGGGTGTTGATGTTCATGACACGGTCGTACTCCTCCTCAGTTACATCCTTGAAGTGGCCAAAGGTCACGACGCCCGAGTTGGAGCAGCAGATGTCGAGCTTGCCAAAGGTGGAGACGACCTGGTCCATGAGCTTAGAAGTCTCGGCGACCTTGGAAACGTTGGCCATGATGGCGACGGCATCGGCACCAGTGTTCATGGCTTTGATCTCCTTGACAACCGCATCGGCGGCTTCGGAGCTGTTGGCGTAGTTGACAACGACCTTTGCGCCACGTCTGGCGAGTTCGAGGGCCATTTCCTTACCGATGCCACGGCCTGTTTGTATGTTAATCGGATAGTCTTGTTGCCTTACACGTCCCAGTTCGAGATTCGTAAGGGGGCACTTACCAGAGCCGGTGACAACGGCAACCTTGCCCTCCAAGCTCCAGCTTGGGATAGAACCAGTGGTACTCTTTCCAGTAGGCATCGTGGGTGAAGTGTGGAGTGTTGGGGCTATGGTTGTGATTGTGGTTGAAGGTTGAAGTGTAGATGTGTCGGTCGGTGATGGATGTTGAGTGTTGATGGTCTCCAAGGCCAGGACGGTGCAAGAGACGAGATAAATACCCTTTCCTGCTCCGGTACTGAAGCGGACAAATGGAGTCTGTCAATGGCATGTGGGGACAGTGCTCTCTCACGGCCGCTCCTCACGGCCACAGATCTTTCCTCCCATCTCTGCGATGACTTTCTCCGTCACGGCAAGAGGTCGGAACGAAGTGGTTCACCCGTGAGTACTCCCAGAGCTGGATCAAGCAGGGATTTCCCGTTCCGTGGATTAGTGCCCGTAGGAGAGCCAGAGCCTCCCACTGTGGCAGTGGTGAATGTGTATTTGTGAGACTGGAGCAGATTTCGGCCTTGGGCGGGGCCGAAAGTGGCTGGGGAAACAATTTCAAGACAATGTCCGCTTGTGTTCCGGGAGCAGTGGCTGCAAGACGAGCGAGATGGTAACGCGACCGCTTTGATTGCTCGGAGATGGAATTGTAGAGTGGAAGTCGGGTTCGTTGAGCATGTCGACTGCTGGTGGTTGGAAATCTTGGGGGCTCGGCGAAAAGAAGACGCATCAATTGATCCAATCCCAGGGGGCCATAGTGTGCAGATGATTGAAGCCATGAACCTGACGTTGTGACGAGGCAGATGATGATGGTCCTTCACACATGCTCTCGCAGCACGTGCACTGTGTGAATTTGAATCAGTCATGACATGTATGTATATCGTGCGGGTTAAGGTGTATAGATCATGTGACCAAACACTGGAGACCCAACATTGAAACCCAACATTGAACACTTGTCCAATGGCTCCCCACGATTGCCAACATATTTCGCACTCAGGCCCTAATTATCAAGTCCGAGAGTGACCGGAGCATGTCCAGTCGTATGTAGTCGTAGTCGTGCATAGATCCCACCACACACCAGCCTTTCGGCTCCGCACCCGCTTTTCCATTTCGGAATGGGTCCGTGCACTCCGACCTCACCACCTCCTTCAATGTAATGTTGGCATTTTCTTTTCTTTCTTTCTTCCATTCTTTCTCTTCATCACGGATGGATGGGATCGCATGCAAGACCTATCAGATTACCTATACTTTATATCGCTGGATTCGCTCCCTGTGTGTGTGTGTGTGTGTGTGTGTGTGTGTGTGTGTGAGAGAGAGAGGGAGAGATAGGGGGGGATGCAGTGCCCCAGACATTGAAACATTTCCAGAGGCATTATTGTATACAATACAAGGAAAGAAAGCAATCCCTCTTTTGATATTAGTCTAGGACGACGAATGAAAGCCAGCAGTCACCATCCATCCCAGCGTAAATCCGTAATAAAAGTTCTTCTCCGAGGGAGGCTAATTGGCAGCTTTTCGACTTGCACTGGATGGTGGTGGCCATGTGTATCCTTGTTTGTGTGTGTGTGTGTGTCTGAGGATGCTCTTCTAGTAAAAATCATTCGTTTCTAAAAATTGAAAAGACGTCGCAGGACAGGTCAGCTCAGTTGAGTTTAGTTCAGTGACAGACGCAACACTGACCTACAACAGTACTAGAGAGACGCCGCCTCACGGGGGCAATCTCCATCGGATGATCCCGTTTTACCGGTAAGTTTGTGTCGTGCTGCGATATGTCGACAGCGAGGTGGGGGGTGGGGGAAAAAAGCAACCAACTTACGCATATCTCCAATGACAGCTGGCACAGAGTGCCCAGATTGCATGTACATGTATGCACATGCAGGTTCTAAGCACCGGACGGGGGAGACAGTGGAAACGACTATTGTAGAGATTTGAGGAAGAGGGACACATGGGAAGGAGGAAAGCCTGGTGTTATTAATCTTGCGTGCCGGGCATTGCAACCCCCCCCCGCCCCCTCCCCTTAAAGTCTAGAGACGGTTCGCATGGAAGCTATGACGGGACGACGGCGATGCCGGCACTATTTCTCCGCGAGGAAAGACGATCCGCAGACATAGAAGATCAAACGGCCATGGTAGCGTTTGTAGGCTGTCAGTGAGTGCAAGTAACAATTGGAAAAACTAAGCGTCCATATAAAGCCGTCGGTCGACCATGACAGCAGCAACCAGTACGTAAATGACGCTGATTAATAGACCATCGCCATGCCCCTCCCCCGACCGTCCCCCTAGAACATTGGTTCGATTGCTATGACATGTGTCCTTCTCCGCATCCGCGTGCATGGCATGTTTGAAACGTGTGTCCAGACTTCTTCTGCTCTCCCCAGTGTCCGTCCCGTCCGTTTTACTTGAACAAGCGTACCGCTCGCATTTCCTCTAGACGCGGAGAAGACGGCGTTCTGGTATGCCGGTTACAAGATAGAGACAGAATAGGTGTCTGGATCAAACCTCCTATGTAGGCACGGTGGTTCTCCACCTCCGAAGGCCAAACATTCCCCCAGAGTGTGTATCCGCCACTACCTGTGCCTGATGTAATGCGGTGCAGTTGGACAGTCAACCGCTGCATACAGCAGTCCCGGAATTATTTGTCTAGTGTTGATGCCTTCAGACCTCTTGCTCAGGAGGAGATATATTATTCTGTAGTACAGCTTCTCCTAGAGTGGCACTGGTGAAGAGTAAGGGCCAAAGCCAAGTAGTTGTAGGTACATAGCAGTGGGCTAGGAAGCGTAGTCGGAATAGGAACGCACAATGACGAGTCAGTCAAGCCGCTATCCAGAAAGCATTCCCGCGCCCCCAGTGAGGTCCCAGAGAAATTAAGCTTAAACGCCGGAAAGAAGAAGCATGTCCACAAACATGCATGAGGCCACCGTTTTCTTTTATCCACTAATCCACTAATCCACTCGTCCACCCCCCCTCCTCCTCCCATCGTGACGCTGCAAAGGCGCAATGGCGGTGAAAACTCTCACCGAGATACCGTGATTCCCTGTAGAGAGTAACGGCAAGTCTTGCAAATTATGCATTCCAATGGAAACGTTAGCACTGCTGTAAATCACCGTTGTTGGAGATTGCAAGCAAAAAGTCCGATGGGCACGGTCCGTACTTCCACTTTCTCCTTCGGTCCTCAGTGCGGGCACCCGTTCATCACGTTCATCCCGTTCATCCCGTTCATCCCGTGCGAAATGTCGTTTTTTTTTTCGCACCCACGATTCGAAGCTGGATCAATGTAGATCGCATGGCATTCCAATGGACGCCAAAAAGCGAATGTGTAACCGGGTGGTTGTGCAGGCATGCGAGGTCAATGCCCGATATGGAGCCCCGCTAGCCGTTTCGGACCATGGCTGAGCGGTGAATTGCCAAGCCTGGTGTCTGTACTATGCATCTGGCATTTTGAGTGGAAGGGGGTGAGCCTCTGACGGCCATCTTCCACCTGGCCGCGTAAGCTCGAGGTGGTAATCTGCTACTTGATAGTCTTGGTATGCATGAGATGGCTTTGGCAAAGGACATCATGTACCCAGTAGACTATCGCAAGTCCGGAGGAGATGCGATTCCTCCTGCTCCTGTGTCGTATATACTGCCATCGATTCAGGCCTTCCAATAGTGGTAGAGTGACTCTATATAGTAGGCGGGTATATCGAAGCGCAGAAAGAAACGGACCCCATACACAGTATCGGGTTGTCAAAGCGTTCCCCACGATGTACCTTAGTTTACCCTTCGCTTGGGGTGACAGGCGACGGTAGGGGACCAGCTGGCAACAAAGCTACCAGGACTAGAAGAAGTGGGTCATGAGCCTGCCGCCTGGAGATATCAAAACTCGGTTCACCTTTTCATGGCCCGTACAGCATCCGTGTGACGGCAAAGCGAAGAGCCGTACGGACATGGGGGGGAGGAAGGACTAAAATGATCGTCGTGTGCAAATTCCAGGTACGTGCTCAGGTATATGTTTGTTCTTGGTAACTTTTGTCCCTACATTCCAGTTTCCCTGTACCCATCAACATCCCTCTTTCCGCAAAGAGACTGATGAGGCAGGCCTGCAATACCCATCGAAGCTGCTGTCTTCCAAAACATGGCTTCGATCAATTTCCTGCTCCTCCAACAGACGCACAAAGGCTCATCATCGCATGTTCCACCCCTCCCACATACACAATGACAGACACCACACCATCGCATAGTGTGTATGTCTCTCATGGCCACCGGTCCCCATCCACGACCAACCCTCGTCTGCGAAACCCCGCCATATCGCCATATCACCCTCGTAGTCGCCAGAGAGACCAAGCAATCATCGACAGCCTACACACACACGCACACTCACTACGATAATCTGAAACACAAGTGCAGACGGCAAGAAAAAGCATGAAAGAAGAACACGATCCCGCGAGTACAAAGGACTAAGAAGAGCATGCATATCTTGTCGGTCGTGAGAATGGAATATATTGCTCGTTCGATCAATCTCCCTCCAACCACGGCCCTCACCTTCCCATCCCCACCTATGAGTGTCCCAAAGGAATGAGACCTCCCGGGGTATATGTCATCTTTGACAAGCTCTCAGGGGTGGGATGAAGGAAAAGGACTGCTACACCACGTGCAACCATCCGGCAGTTGATGATCAAATGACATTCATCTCCCTGATGGCTCCAACAAGGTGAGTTCCATCTCCCGTCCTTGTTTTGTCGACATTACAGGTACACACTACTTCGCTGTACTTCACTAGACATTACTGCACATCGTCAACCTGATGGCTGGTAGCCCCTGTGCTAGGATCGAACGAAACGAAGAAAAAGCAGCCACCTAGCCAAGCGCCATTGCTATGAGTTTTCCATATATGCGCCATAACCGAAAAGAACAAGGGTCGCCCCTAAGACGACGTGGAGACAGCACACTGTGTATACAGATGGATACTGATGGAAAGAGAGCGGAATCTACCAAGACCCAGCAGGACGGCGATGGTGATGATGGGTATAATGAATGACGAAAGACCGTAAGAGACGGAACCCGGGGATGGAAACTGGAACGGATGCGTCGTAGATGAGGGCCTACTCAGCCTCTCGAAAGCCTTTCGAGTTTGCCTCGGATCCCGTCGGAAAAACGAGTCCCAACACCCTCGCCGATCACCTCGATACAGTGGGCCAGGACGCTATATGGATGGTCTAGGTGCACCGCAGTGCCGTCTCGTTTGGTCAAAGTAGGAACCCCTTCTCTTCGGGAGAGATACCTGACCATGACCGGGTGGTCTGGCAGCAGGCCGTCGATGGGAAAGGCTCCGTTTGGACTCTGATACTGGCCTTGCTGGTTTGGGCTCATCGAGTCGTTGCGTGTCGATGCATCCGCCCATATAACAAGAGCGGCCCGATATATGGCAGCCGGCCACCATGGCGAACGGACACCTCTTGACGACATCCTGATGAGTCGAATGATCTGTCCGGCATGGAACATGGCCTCGTGGACGTCGGAGATGCACCTTTTATGAATCCAAGGCAATTGCTGATAAGTGCCATCGACACCTTCTCGTCGCGCAAATCGCTCGATTTCCGGAAAGTTCGTCACTGCGTTCAGGCTGATGAGATGGAACATGACAAAATTTGCTTGCATCATTGGACATATGGGATTGGCCTTGCTGTATCTTTCGGCCAGATCCCACCAACGCTGCAGCAAGGCCTGCACTTCTTCCAGACGGACACGAGTCGATGCCGCTGTGACGGCTCTTGCTCTTTGTCTGGAAGCCGTGCTATCTGAGAAACAGCTCAGCAGCTGGCAATATTGGCATACCAATGTCTGCAATGGATGGAGCAGCAGTCGCAAATGCATGGGAGTCAGAGAAAGATCATGAGCGATTATTTCGTCATCGAGAAAATGACGGAACAGATCTCTGAGGCTCAGAGGCCTGATACCGGAACCCACCGATGAATATCCATCCGAAAATTCGTGCACTTGGTTGAACAGATTGGACCATTCCGTTGATGTTTTCGCTTGCCAGAGAGAATCTGTGTCTGGCATAGGAGCGCCGAACTCGGTCACCGAAAAAAGAGGAGCAGTATCGTGAAACAGGGAGAGATCTTGGTCGACCATGACCCAGGAATATATCAAACTAGTTTTCAGTTAGTAAGTTTTCCTCACGTGACCGACCAGTCGACTGGTTCATGACCTACCGGCTTCGACTTTCATGCTGCATCCAGTCCCTCCACAACGTTTCCGTCGTCGTATTCCCGTTCATGTGAGGTGTTGACAACTGCCGAGACTCGAGGATTCCCGAGTGCCTCAACATGGCGAAGTACATGCCTCGCTGTCCCATGGCAATGTCCATCTGCCACTTGTCGCCACTCCATGCTGCTTGCACGGTGAAGAGGAGAGCAGCACGCAGCACAACCGGATCACCGGCCATGATGATGTTCTTCTCGATCAAATCGAACAGCGAAATGCGACAGGCTTCAGTCAGTCCTCCCGTCAAGGAACGTGCGTCTAGCGATGGGATCATCATGGCGCCTTGCGCAATCATCATCAGGATTAACAGGGTCGATGCCTTATCGTTGTAATTTTGCATCAACTCATTGGCATCGAGGACCCCCCGGGAGCACATAGGATAATAGCGTTCGAAAGACAGCGCATAAGAGCGGAGGAAGTACTCCAGTACTCGAGCTGGAGGCAGGAGGATGAAACTGGAAGCGGTGGAGCTTGGGGACTCTCCACTGCCAGAGGAGCTGCTCATGCCATCTTTGTGGATGTCCAGAGCTTTATGCAAAAATCCTTGAGTGAGGGCGAGCAGTTTGTCGCGTGTCGACTCATGAAGTGGTGCTACTGATATCTGTTGATCATTTTGGAATTCCGATTCGTCCCAGGATGGCCGCCAAGTGCTCCAGAGCTCGTGGTTCTTCAAACTCGACTCCAAGCGCTCTAGATTGAGCCTAGCGGTTCGAGGGCATGAGCTTGATGGTATCGAAGGCGTACACCGGAACACTGTCCAACCGTCTTGCGCCGCGATGATGGCGCCGAAGTCCGGAATACCATTCTCGGCTATGGAGTTATGTCGGTTGGATGGGTAGAACATGGATGCCGAACTACCGATCTGGAGATCCGAGAAAGACTCATCCATTCTAGGAGTTTGGAGCGGAGTCTGTACGGGGCCAAATGCGTTGCTTGGGGACATGTCAGGCAGCATACTGAGCATGCCATCGTTCGGGGGACCCATGTGCATATCTATGTTCATATTCATGCCCATCATAAGCGAAGGATCAATCCTCATGGGATCGAACTCTTGCCCAATATTCAGTGTTGTCCAAGGATCCATCATGAATCGAGGACTCGTACTGTTCTCCGAACTATCGCGGGCTGTTCTCGCGAAATCCTCATAACCAGACATGGGTGTTTGAGACACGAAGCCGTTGACGGCTGTCGGCGGTGGCGACAGAATATTGGGAAGTGAACCTGGCAAAACATTTGTGGGAGACTGATCAAAGAACGGGGGCGTTGTCGAAACCGTCATATTTAAAGCTTTTTCGTCCGCGACGGAGGTCTGGGTGTGCAGGGGTTGTGTCAGGGAAGGGTGCCGCGAGTGTGGTGCAGTAGAGGGCTGTGAAGGGATTTGTTGCTGTCCATTTGGAAGCTGTTGGGTTACCGACGACGACGACTGGGGAACAGAGTCCCGGGATTGCGTTTCCCGGGGCGGAGAATCATCTGGAGTATTGTGGGATTCGTTGTTGTTTCCATGTTCGCTTGATGTTCCGCTCCCAGAGCCCTCGGCCGGAGCCACGATCCTGTTTACGTTCTTGGACGCTCGACGGGTAGGACGCAATTGGCATCGAAGGTTTCGTCCCTCGCACCGACTGCAGGGAAACTTCTTGTCGCACTTGGTCTTCGTTTTGGCGCAATTGCTGCAGGCAATCGGGGTTCGGCCTGCGGATTTTGGTATTATCCCAGCGCTTGGGGGTAGCCCTTCGTTATTGTTCTGGTCTCGGCCGTGGACTGTATAATGTCTTTGTAGCAGATCACTACGGTGGGTATTAGTCTCGTGGCGTGTTTTCAAGTACAAGTTGGCTGACGAATATGGTAGGAACGCTCGTTTCGAAGCAGTGATTGAGTTTGGGAGAAGACAAGAGGGGGACTCACCGACGAGCAAAGCTCATGTGACATGTAAAACATTTGAATGGCTTGACATTGGTATCTGAAAGGAAACGACCATGTTAGCGAATGGTTGGAATGACTCGGCGGATTGACAGATTGTGAGTGGTAGTCTTGTTGATAGATGGATGGTAGAAGGCAGGCTACTCACGTGTTAGGATGTGCCTCTCGAGATGTTCGTCTCTCGTAAACGACTGTCCACAATAGGTGCAAAAGACCATCTTGGGCGATACAAGGGCGGATTTTGGCTTCGAAGGAGCCGGATTCAAAGTCGGATTCGACAATGTCTGCATACGTACGGGCACAGAGGGCTGGTATGGATTACGAATTGGGAGGCGGGGGACTAAAAGGTGTTGTATTGATAGTCAAGCTGTAATGACTTCCAATAGGCATGAATGTGAAGGTAGATGGCAGGGGACCGAAGAAGGGTGAACAATGGGCGAGGAAATAAAAGTTTGTTATGTGAACCGCGGGGCGAATAACCACACCAAGCAAACGAGCGGGCCGAGAGCGTAATGTATTCGACGGGTATCTCTTGTCTCTGCTTTTGGAATACTGTGCTGGCGCTATGTCCAAGCTCGGATAGATGCGGAAGTCAGACGGGCTGGGGAATCGAGTTTCAGAAGATATCGGCGGCGAGGAGGGAGTCAGGACACAGAAGTGCGTCAGGCAGTCCGTCGGCTTAGTCGAGCTGAGGGATGGCTACGTTTGAGAAGAGCAGCAGCTCGAACAGCAGGATTAGGGTGGATTAAAGAGGCATAGGCAGAAGTGATGTGGTACGAGGACGGGTTGGACGGAGCATGTGGTTCTGGGAGCGAGTATGTGGTATCTCCCTCTCTCTCTCTCTCTTACTCTCTCAACGGGGTCTGGGGATGCATAATCAAGGCCGCGAGCTGCAGCCATGATGCTCATCAATCGAGGGGACTGAGTGCTCTAGCTCGGCGAGAACGGTGGGCCACGCCAGCCTTGGCCGAGTGCTTCGGTTCTTGCGTTGCATGCGGCGCGAGACGCTTGTTACCCGGGTGCAGTCGTGGAGACCAGGCTAAGCGTCGAGCATACCCCTTGTAAGAGCATGTGCTGAGGCGCGCCCAGGCGGGATGCGCCAGTGTGGATAAGGAGAGGACCATCGCATGGGAGGCATGGCGCCGTCGTGCCAGGGTGTGGCGCGCGACCAGAAGATCGACTGGCTGGCTGGCTGGCTTGCTGGCTGGCTGTTGATTAGCTGTCTGGGTGTCTGGGTGTCTGGGTGTCTCGCTATCCGGTCGTCTACCTGGTCATCTACCTGGCTGTCTGTCTATCTAACTGTCTGGGGCTATCATCTGGCTGTTTCTTCTTGGCTGGCGAGTTGTTCTGTATGTATGTAGGTAGTCGGGGGTTGGGGGTTGATTGACTGGGTGGGAGCATGGTGCGGTGAGAGTGAGTGAGTGAGCTGCGGTAAGCTGCAATTAGCGCGACGCGGTTCTGTAAATGGTCATCCATGATTAAAATAATGCTACACCCCTGACACGACGGGACGAAAGCTGACTAGCCTTGTATCCTTGTCGGTAACCTTTGTACAGTACACCTGTACACACATATTTACCATGGTAACATTTGTAATCTAATTTCCACATACGAATACATTTCGCCATCCAAAGCGGCATGGCAATAAATAAAGAAAACACCATTGCCTGTGCAGCGCCCTTTTACGAGTGTTACCCTTTCTTTACCTTTGCATCAACCAACATGCCAACATGCCAATATGCCAACATGGACCG
The DNA here is from genome assembly GCA_010093715.1 of Pleomassaria siparia CBS 279.74. Lineage (NCBI taxonomy): Eukaryota > Fungi > Ascomycota > Dothideomycetes > Pleosporales > Pleomassariaceae > Pleomassaria > Pleomassaria siparia. The sequence continues at coordinate 1,314,169 of MU005774.1, read as the reverse complement.
ACCGGCGAGCAGTACAATATCTGCAGAACCTTCGGCCCATCTACAGTATGCATCTGAGGTCAGCCTCCAGCCTCCAGCCTCTAGTCTCCAGTCTCTAGTCTCAGAGCCCTTCTATGTATATGCGACGAACAGGGTCGATGTGGGGAGAGAACGCCTGGTACTTCGCCCTCAATGTCGACTGCCGAAACAAATATCATCGACCCGCTGGACAGAGACACAGGCTGCCATTCCCTGACCGGCAATCAGTCTTACAACCAACCTATACACCATCATCCTCTGCAGAAAGAGCCGTGAAACACACACACACACCCAAAATATCTAGTGGCTTGCTTCATGGAGAATAGTCGAACCCATTACACAGCGGTGTCGTCCCCCCTCAATTAGGCAGCCAGCTAGAGCTATACCTGCAACCTCGCTCACCACGTGTAGCTCTCGAGTCCGACCTGCAGAAACCTTTGGCACACGAGCCTCCGCTTCTTCCGCCATGCTTACACATTGTCTCGTTGTATTTGAGAATACTGAACCCCTAATCCCAGGGCCCTCGAGTGTCCGTTGACGTGGCACATGGGATTGCCTGTACTGCTATTGGGTCACCTGTGCTTCACATCGACGTTACCATTGACTTCACAAGGGTAGTACTCTGTGCAGTCAAAGGCGCCCCCACTGTCTCATTGTACTTGTAATATCAGACCAAGCAGCCTGTTCCCAATTTGATTATTGCGCCAAGCGTCGTCGCGACCCTAGCATGTCGAGCTTCTCTCCAACAGCGTCCCTCCTGCAAAGGCCTAGGTCGGAAGGTTCCAAGCCTTCCGAAACCGACAGAGGCCGCTATCAGCAATTAATTACAGTAATTAGCCTGCGTACAAAGAGAGCCTGCGTACAAAAGGCAGCATGCGTCAATTGGGCGGGGGCTGCTATTATTATCTATCCTTTTGCCGGGGTATTTGGCAGGGTACACGCTGTATTGCCAGCGAGAGACACGATCCGCGCTAAAGAAGCTTCTACCCTCTCTCTAGTGCCTTCGGGACTTTTCGTGCACATCAGCCTTGCAAGCCCCCCCAAACCCCCCCAAGCCCCCTCAAGTCGCACCTTTCCTCTTTCTCTTCTTGCACTAAGACCACGCGAGAATAAAAATAAAAACGAGTATTATCGTTGACGGTGGCAGAAAGACTAATTATTTCATGTCGACGGTTTGATTCTCTTGCACCCGTGGGACAGAAATGAGCATGTGCGGGCGCATGATGAGATTTCATCTCCATCCCATGTGGATCCATCACCCCCATCTCGTCCCGCGCATGAAAGAGTCAGTGGGCTGCCGACAGCTTGATCATCATCATCATCATCATCATCATCATCATCATCATCATCATCATCATCATCTATCTACTTGATACCACATCCTTTTCGTTGGACCCGACCAGCACCACTATCATGGCAGTCATACTCGCTTCACTTGTTGCTATATTTCTCAACATGGTACGAGATGTGTGATGGCTAGCTAGAGCTTGTAAAGATGGCGACATGTTGAAAGAGCGGGAGCTGACCCGCCACGACTTGGTTGATTGCCTGCTCACGCTAGACATGCGGCTCCGGACGACTCGATGGACTAGTCTGGTAAATAGTCAGCATGTACTGGTAATCAGAACCAGTACAGACAGCGGGGAGACCGTGACAGCGTCGTTATGCCCGTGTCGTTGGCATCCCGCCTCTGATTTATCTCCTCTCCACCGACGTGGAGTGAGTTTGTGCCTCAAAGTTTGTTGGCAAACCAGAGGCTGCCTGAACATTTCTTGTTCGGGGCGGCCATCGCCCGACGACCGCCACCCGTCAGCAAAACTCGGACAACATCTCCAGTGATTCGTACACCAAATCCTGGACAGCCGTTGACTGAATGAGTGTAATCCTGGATACGCTTTGAGTTGTTATCCATGCACAGGAACCAGTCCCTATTCTGGTATTCCAGGTATGCTTGAGCGTGATTGCGTCTTTTGGAGATACGAGCACATCTCTCGGTTGGGCAAAGATCTTCCCTAGGATAAACGCTTACACACATGGGCAAAGCTTTTGCTTTACTGATATGGTTTAGCAACTGTACATGCAGTCAAATTTGACGACCGGTACCATTGAATTCAACACAATCCCCACTGAAGAAGCACATCTGCCTGTCACTGTACGGCCTGTCTCTGTACGGTACAGTGTTTACGTCTCGTCTGAAGAGTCGTTGTTCCCGCCGTGGCAATAATAATTGCAACATCAGCGTCCCGCCGTCTCTGTTCCAACCGTTGCCCCAGACCAAGTTTTGCGCAATGTTTGAGATTTTACCCCCTTAACTTGACTCTTGAGTACTCGCTTCTCGCCTCACGATGCCGCCACAAGTCGGGCGGGGGGTCAGCGGAGGTTCATCCACCACCAAATTTATACGCGTATCCAAAACTATCGTTTCATGCAGACGAGTCGCTTAGATGCCTTGGAAAAGGTCAGAGCTTCGAAAAGAAAAATGCTAGACAACGTTTTCGATATCAAGCAAACGCTTTCCACGTCGGCTCGGGAGCATCCCAGCTGCTTCATCTACGCGGCCCGCCAAACGATGTTGCAATATAATCACAGTCAGGGACATGAGCACTAGGTACACGACAAGCGGTTAGTTGAGCGCTGCGATGCGCAATTCCACACCCTCACTGTGACGACCCTCACAAACTCGCTTTCCAGTGGTGTCGATATCGCTCCCGTCCCTGGAGAAACTGTGCATGCAATTCCCTTTCCACATAATGAAATTCGCCTCTTTCAATCCAATCGCCGCACGCTCGAAGACTTGTTCGGTATGGTCAGTTTTCGCAGGCCTTCTTTCCGGTCAAGGGACGGAACTGCTGTTGACATTGGCAGTAGCCTTGGAACGCGTCATACTAGCGACTGGACCAATGGCAGAGAAAATGTTGCAGATAGCAGCCAGCCATGGCGGCCTGCGCGAGCCGAAAAAAAAAAGAACAATGTCCGCATTTCGATATGCCAAGGGCAGATGAGTTTTTAAAAGAGAGCGAAATTGTCGAGCTCGTTCGTGCTGTGGGATTAGAGTGATGCGTTGATGAACCACTCGCGGGCGCGCTGCAAACCCGGTCGATATATATTGGTAGTCCCTGGTTCCTGATAACAAAGATACCGCTGAACAACCGACGGATGTACGAACAAAAGTCGCCGTCCTGAGATGATGACCAGGAGATACATACGCCGCCGCATCGCTGAAGCCGTACGCGAGATGGTGTGGCATGGTATTGAAATCAAATCAGCGGATAAAGGGATGCGTTTGCGAAGACGGGCATGTTGCATGCATGCCGTTGCGAGATGGGGGTGTGACTGCAACTTGTATCGCAGAGTCTGGGTTGACTTGCGATTACGACTCTTAGGGGAGGGTGCAATTGGACAAGACTTGCCGGGCATACGCTCTTCAAGTACTCGTGCCAGTGCCAGTGCCAGTGCCAGTGCCAGTGTTTGTGTCTGACAGCGACCATGCCACGGCGTCTTCGAGGATGGAAATGCCCCCGCCACGGTTGGGAATACCTCGCTTGGCACTTGATTTCCGCTCCGCAGCGCATGTTCTTTGCCGAGCTCTCCGCCGGCGCAACATCAGTGGTCATGTTTTCTTGCTCGGGTCCCCGCCCGGCAGCTCATCGCTTCTCCCTAGGACGTCGGTTGTAGCCGCTATCTACCTCTTTTCTGCTTGTGCTATATATATCAGGGAACTTCCGCACACACACGACGCGATCTTCGATAGTCCAAGACGGCAGATTTGGAAACTCCAAAAGGCGATAACAACGTCATCGGTTGATACTCGTTGCAGCGGAATCGGGTTGGGCGATGATGCAGGGCTACTGTATGTGAGTATTGGTGGCTGAGGAGGAGAAAGGTGGACGGCGTGGCGGTCGTGCTCCCAAAGTGAGGTAGTGTCGCGTACCCCCAAAGTGGCTTAGCGCGGCGCTACTGACCATACATGTATGTATCTGGACTTGTTTGGAATTGACACCTGTTGGTGAGATTACTGGATTAGATAATCAGCACTGCCGATTGAAAACTCGTCGTACATACATGTACACATATCAGCACTGCTTTACATACACCACCCGCTTTGCGGCAACGACTCGCGTCAGTATCGTTGACTTTCTTAAGTACGCTGTGGGGATTAGCCTGCGGCCCAAAGGCGCAATCTCAGTCAGTCAACTTTTTACGCGCATCCAAACAATCGGCAAGGCACCAGTATCCCGAATCGGCAGCGTCCGTCACTCTGGATGAATGGCATATTATGCACATGTACGTGTACATATACATGCGGTATCCCGGTCATGATGTTTTATGAGACGCAGTGGGCGCTGTACCACTGTCCGGGTTGCTTTACGACTATTGAGAACTCCCGGCATCGATCCTGGCAGCGGAAAGGTCGACTCATACGGAGTACATAATTGACATGCTGAAACGCAGTGTCGGGTTCGAATCCCTGTAACAGGCGAACCCAAACGAATGGCTCCGCAAACGCCAGCTGTGTAGGCTGCTGGGGGTCCTTGTAATCCCTACAGACAGAGTATATACCATTTTTCCATATCCCTACAAATTAATTGATTACATGACATTGGGACATGTGCATACAAACTACGGAGTATGTACAAACTATGTACAATACGTTATCGCAAACATACCTTACCCTGTCCGTCAGCTTCAACCAAAGCGCTGTGAGATAAGATTCGCCCGTTGTCGAAAAAACAGCCCACTGTACGGGAGCGACTACCGTCTATGCCGACATCAGCTTACTGTACACATGGTTTTGCTCACCAAGGGACTTACTTCCTGTCGGCTCTTTTGGGCCTTAGTTATCTGGTTCATGTATATCGAACCTTGGTATGTACAAAGGTTAGGATCTGCCACCCATGTACCGACAGTGACTAGGGGAGGTGGGTTGACTAGGGGGAGGGGTGGTGGAAGGGGGGTCGTGCTTACCGAACCTTGGCTAGGGTTGACATCATGTCGCAAAACCGCAGGCTGACTTGAAGGTGTAGAGAGCACTGTACATATGTATGTAGGTGAGAAAAAAGGTCCCATGTATACATACCGCCAAAACAACCAAAACACACTAAAATTTCGATAAACAAGAGTGCGCAAAAAGTCCATGTACACACTAATAGCAAGGCAACAAGAATTCGGAACTAAAAAAAAACATGTAAAAAGAAAAGAAAGAAAGAAAAGAAAAAAAAAGGACACACTTTTGCGCTTGGGTTTGTATCATCCATCGTATGCATCTTGAACGATAGATTCGTTTTTCATGGTTGTCATTGATAACATGGTCTCATGTATATGTACATACATGCTTGATTGAGAGCTTGCAATGGGCAACTTTTGGTAACAGTACAGTATTACATGTGGGGAACTTCTATCCCACCGCGGGATCTTCACGTGAGTAATTAACCGGCCTACCGACCGACCGATCGATGTACGAACATCGGTCCTTCTCCGACCCAGAGTACATACATACATGCATACATACATACATACATAGACATTTCAGTGCGGAATCAAGGTATGTAGTTGCGTAATCTGATCCGATGTACATACAACCATGACACTTTTGCGAAACATCTTTCCACGGCAGTTGGGCATGCGGCCCCCCCCCCCCCCCACTTGTTTATTCGGTTGTGTGTGTGTGTGTGTGTGTGTGTGTATGTTTGTATACATATATTGCGAGCTATCATATAGATTCAACTGAGACATGAGGCCTTTGAGTCATCATCCATCTTGCTTACTGCTCACTGCACACTGCACACTGCTCACTGCACACACTGGAGACGGATGTCTAATCTTGGTTTGTAGGCCAGCTAGCCACAACTAACAACTCACTACCTACCCGCTATTATTTCTGTATTATGTACTAGGCGAATCCGTGTACATGAACCAAACAAACGAATATAACGACAAACAACAACAACAACAACAGGTTCCCTTGACCAATTTGTAAAAAAAAAACAATCATAGAGGGAATG
>MU005774.1:1206284-1307809 GCA_010093715.1 Pleomassaria siparia CBS 279.74 | reverse complement strand
CGCCCGCCCGCCCGCACACCTATGTACATACAGTATGTTGCCTTATTATTAGTACAATACAGAGTACGTGTAATATCTAACTAACTAACTACTTTCCATCATCATCGTGGAGCAGCAGTATGTAATATGTACGGTGGGCACAGCACAGCACAGCACAGCACAACACAGCTCAGCCATGTGTGCATCTAGACTCTCCCTTTCTCGACCCCTAACATGACTTAAAACTATTCTTACATACATATTACTAGAATTTCCCTCGGAAGGATGTAAGAAATAAGGGCGGTGGGGTTGAGTAAGTAATTAAGAGTAGGTAACAGGCGGTCTAGCATGGAACCTTTTTTTTTTTCTTCTTCTTCTTTTCCGTCTTATTACATACTTGCTTGTTGTTTAACTTCTTCCCCCCCAACCTTCTAGCGATTGCCCCGGTGAAATTAATCGGGGTTGCACGAGGCGACTGTTTTGTATTTATTCATCCTGGCTACCCACCCATCCATCTCCTTACCTTACGTACGGTACTTACATGAGCCTTGTCGTTTGTTAACGAGAGAGAAGAAGAAGAAGAAGAAGAAGAAGAAGAAAAATAAACACCACCCATGTTTCACTACTCGTGTTGCTTTGAAAACCATCTTTGAACCCGGTGATTCAATGAATGAATGGAAGGGGAATTGATATTCCTCGACGCGGACGATGTTTCTCGGAACCGGGGGCACGGTGCACGGGCACGGGCACGGGCACGTGTGTTCGATTCAACATGGTTGCCGGGTTCAAGGGTGATAAGATGGGGTGAGGGTGAGATTGAGCGAGCTATGAAAGGGAAAGAAGGTGTCGCAACATATTCCTACAAAGGGTAGAGTTGACGAAACGAGCCAGCCAGCCAGTCCAAAGATTGATGATGCTGCTACTGCTGCTGTGCACTTACTCATGATACAACGTTCTACTACTGCCTGCTATCGGCCGTCAGCATGGGCTTGTACACATGTACACACACTCTCACACACACACACACACCCTTATCATCCCTGCCCAGTCGTCATCCATTCCCCGCGCTACAAGTTTCTGAGTGGAACCGAGGTAAGACCTGGAGACGGGATTGACTCGAGGCTAATGAAAGTGAGCTGCCGCGAGCCTCCGTTCCGTATGCTATTCTTGACGTGTCGTATGCGGCACCTTGATCTCGGATCCTCGCGGCTGATGTAGTACTATGTATGTACGTTGGAGCTGTGAATGAAGAGAGACAGTTTTATTCAATTTTACCCGATTTCTGCAAGGACAGACAGAGAGAGAAAGAGACAGAAAGAGAGAGAGAGAGAGAGAGAGAGAGGCATGGGATAGTGTCTCACAATCCAGATGCTCCTCCATCAATTTCCCCTCTCTCACTTTGGAATGGTGGGGGGGGGGGCTCGCATACTGATGGATGGCAATCCGGCCTCGAGATATTGATTGTGTTTTGTATCTGTCTCAAAACACACACACACACACACACACGTACACACACGGACGCACAGCTTGCTGATATGTTTTCATCTGGCGCTGATACCTTCTGTCGTGTAACAAGCTAGGTAATGCACCACGAGATGTGATGCGGCTGGCCATGTGTTTGCCCGTCCCCGTCCCTTGCCGCACGACCTCTCCGTTAGCAACGTAGTGCATGGTGCTCGTGTTGAACCCTCGGGGCGCCAAACTCCATGTACATGTACGTCCATGAAAACAAAAAGTACCTCGACGTGTGATGCAGAGTGGGTCTTTCTATCGTAATCGACCTTGTGCGGAGCAGTGTGACGCTGCGAGAGTATCCATGAGCAAAGCAAAAAGCACGACTGTTTGACAAGAACAAGTACTGCTTTGGGAAAGTCCGTGTGGCACCAGAGGGTCGAATGCGTAAGGATCGACGCCTCCAAAGGGCGGTGAATAATCTCTGTAGTTTTGTTCATTCTGCGAAGGTGTCACCAGGGCGCCTGTTAACGTAGGTATGAAACCCGACCAAATTCGTTGAAAAATTGGTCTCCACAACAATTTCCTTGAAGAGGAAACTGGTTGTTCCGTGTGAGTGAGAGAGAGACAGAGAGAGAGGGGGGGGAGAGAGAGAGAGTGTGTGTGTGTGTGTGTGTGAGTGGGGAACTTCATAGATACCACGTCCGCCAACACGGTGCCTACACTTCAATGGCAGAGAACATTGTGACATTCCTAATTGACAATTATTGTCAATGCATGCGCTGCTTCAAGTACAGTTCCTGGACATGGACAGGACTTTTGCCCTTGAGATCCCTGGAAACTTGGCACGGCTTCTGTGCATAGTCCGTGGCTCTGGGATTCCGATCTAGAAGACAGGTCGGATAGCGACACGGGAGCGACAAGATCTATCGCTTGCTGCGCTTCCAATCGCAAGGTCCACGACGCCAAGCACCATTCTCTCTCCAAGATGAAATGTGAAAATTCCATCCATGATGGAATCATCTCGTTAATTAACGACCAATGATGATGCGTTGATTCATCTCAATCGTAGACCCCTGGCGTTAGCACCAAGTAATCCCGACGAAATGCTTCATGTCGTCATGACATGTATCGGAAATTCCACCGCAGATGGAGGTGTCGACGGAATTAATATGGCACCACGTCCGCTATCTTTGGTCACAATGAGTCTTCACATGAAAGCTTCTGTGAAGATAATCATGGGGCGAGGATCGACTGCGAGACAGAGTAAAGCGCAGAGCTCGTCTAATCATTCCACACTGCCCTTCTCTGATTCGTGCAAGTTAGGGGAGCCTTGCTCGACTTCGACCATGGATTGCCATTCTCTCTCTTCTCGGGCCCGAACAAACAAACTTCCCAGCACGTGTATTTGATATTGGATTGCCAGTAAGTCCTTCTCATGGCTACCCTAGTTACTGACCCCTGCAACGGCAGCTTGTTTGTTCAAATCATAGAGGCCCTGAAAATAGCAACAGGGGATTCGCGGGGTAGGCACAACGATGGTCGTGCTAATGTGCATGTACGAGCCTACGAGGTACGTATGTATGTATGTATACATAGGATGCCTTCGGAGGTGGCTAAGGTCCCGAGAGGTGGGAGAACCGGGTTGTTTTGTGTCGCAACATTGATTTATCGGCGGGACGGCACGTCATGCCCTAAACTTGTTTGCTCGCTAAGAGGGCAATTTTGCAGAAAACGCATGTACAAAGGGTAGATGCAGTATCCCTAACCATCACGTGAAATATAGGGCTGCATCATCTGAGTTGTAGCTAATATCTTTCAATAGCCAAATGATTCTTAGCTTTGCAGCAGTTTTAGAGATTCTTTGCCTGCTAGAAACAAAACGTCGAGCTATATTAATGCGGTACGTTTATTATGATTACTACTTCGGTGTAGTACGCGTACATGTACAAATTTTGTGACGCGTGGCGAATGTCTTAGTGTTGCACCAAGACCTTTCTGCCAGATCGGTGGAGTAGGAGTCGTGATGGCCAACGGTTCCGCGAGATATTAGTGAGTCTGGCAGTCTAGCAGGCCTGATCGAAGATGCACCACCTTCCAGTGAGCATGGATGTGTGATTCGAACACACTTCCAAACAATGCAGCTACGACTAAGACTCTCGGACTAGCAAACTCGTGAAATGTTTCGTCCAAGTATTGACTAAACTGCAGGTGACTAGGCCATAGATTGCAGACTACCTATTTGGTGCCGGTGTTGGTGTTGTACGACCAAATCGGTCAAGGATGGTCTATGTACTGTGTATATGGCTCACTACCGGGGGAGCTGTGCCGAGTTCATATCAAGTTGCGTTTCTCTGCATCATCGAGCATCAAGATAATGCATCCCCACCTTGCAGTTCGAAGACGTAGATGAAAAAGGTCCGAGAATCACGTTTGCGAGCGATAGCGCACTAACAGGATGTAAAAACGGTTTCATCGGAAAGTGCAGTGTGCCCGGATCTTACATACCCGATAGGGGTTCCCATAATCGGTAACACGGCACGTGGTGAGAACGCGCGGAAGCCCTTAGCGAAGAGTCACTACTGTGTATCGTACCGCACTATCACCAGTGTATATCGTCAAGTGAGCACTTGATACAACTGATGTCTTACATGGCGCACGTATGGCACGTCAAGAACTGCCGACGAGTCGACTTGCACATGCCCAGGATCGTGGATACTTCGAATGTACACGCTTTGCCATGACGAGGCGGTAACAAGACAGTGATCCCTGTTGATAAAGTGTTGAGAAGCTTTGATGCAATGTACTTCTAGACGATTCGGTGAAGCCTGAGCCTCATCACGAGAGTTCGCCGATTTTATCCACAGGTCACTAAAATGTTCTCTACAGTTGTCAGCTAATGTCGACGATCCTGCAGCACGTCGGGAACTGCAACGGGAGGCCCAAAAGGGCGAGTAATTGCGTGAGGGGTTTTGGGTCTGACCTCGCTGTCTAATGATCATCGACGCCGATGATTTGGTGCAAGAACAAACTAGCCACAAACGACGGAGACTACTGAACGCAGTTTGTATGATCAACATACCATTAGAGTATAACTTGCGTTGCTCTTCAATTTCGGCTGAAAGAGCTGGTGGTTGTGATTCGAGAGGGCGAGACACGGGAAATAGAGATGTTGAATCAAGCTCAATTGATCATGTCCGAGACAAGTTCGGCAGGGGCATATATCGACTGGGGACTTGAAGGTTGATAGTCTCGAAGCCTGATCGAATGTGTGAAGCCACTCTCTGCGCTTGTGGCTCCTTCTTCAGTAAGCAAACACTACAGTTGGAAGTAAAGAGACGCAATGCGTTGGTGTCACCGATGTCTTCATGGGACCAGTCTGGGCGGTAGAGATCAACAGCCCTTGAGATGTTGTGGGTCGACCAGCGTCCTGCGGGACCGAAGACACCTAAGTAGTCTCTATAGGCTTGTCGATGCACATAGTCGCCGTCGAGTGGACTCAGAAGAGGGTACTACCTAACGAGCGAGTAACTGACATTATCAATGACGGATTGATCAATTAATGGGTGGATAAAATTCACGTACATGGAGACGATACGAACTAGGGCATGATGGATCAGAGTATAGACTCCTGTCTCTGCGTACAGTTCATTGTACACTACACTAGGGGAAGAGCATGGCGGATTAGAAGAGCATCGAGATCTGAAGAAAGTCAGCACGTGGAGAATACCCTAGAGACCTTGGTACCCCTTGTAGGGCCGATTGAAGATGAAAGGGAGACAGGGGAGATGATCGAGTTACGGGGATGCCGAGCAGATAGTATCTGTAATACAATTGGTTGTATCCGTGCTCGCCTTGCAGTTGTTGCCATGAGAATGCCGTGGTGGCTGGAATTTGGTGAACGTTTTATGAGCACTGCTGACATTCGTGGGGTTAAGGTTGAAGTGAATAGACTCCGCCGGGGTTGATTGAGGGTCCAAAGGCTTGGCGCGCTAGCTGGAACCCATCGATTGATCTATGCACCGCCTCTCAAAGCCCAAAGCACTGTACCCCTACCCCCATCACGGCGACGACAACGGCGACGATGGCGACTTGAGATGTATGAATTCGATACCAAAGACGATGGCATCATTGGAATTCGAACACATGGCCACGACCAAGCGCCGGCAACTGGCCTCTGGCTGGCGAGGTCACCTCCACCCCCTGACGAGGGCGTTTTCCACTCCGCTCTCATCCGAGCCCATTGGTGGCTGCTGATACATTGCTCTCCTCCCAAAACCGTGCTACCGCAGTCATGTTGCTTGTACTGCTCGCCGAGGTCGCATAATCTTCCCCCGCCCGTCAGCACATCAACAAGACGGATGCGACGTGCTCAATCTAATAGATGAGAGCATGTCGCGGCTCTCCATCGCTAGGGTCCTGTCCTAGACAGCCCCGGTGCATCAGACGTCCAGCTCTCAGGCGGTTTTATATACCCCCTGCCGCTCAGCATGTCCGAATATGTACCCGTGGGGGAGTGCGAAGGCCACCGCGCTGATCTGAAGATCATCCAATCGACTGGCTAGCGACGGCCATCTTCTCTCCCAGTGATTTGCTCCCAACCTCGAGTCCTCTGGTTGACTGATCATACCGGTTGCCATCTAGATGCATTCCGTCAGAGGCGTTGCGCCCCAGCCCTGTCAAATGAGGGAAGCCATCTACAATCACAGCCACGACCTAGCTCTCGCGCTCCAGGAGTCCGAAAGCGGCTAGAAAACGGCACTGTGCCTGAAATCAGACGATGGGATGCTAGCTGAAATCTAATAAGTTTGCGTTGCGGGCTCGTAAATTGCCGGAAACCTAGCGTTCTGGTGAGCCAACTTGGTACGTACCTGTCCCAAGCGAGCTGCCTCTGGCAACGAAACCACGGCCGTCGAGCGGGTCTCCAAGCGCCTTACCACGATCCACGCTGTACCTCGTTGACCTACTGATGCAGGATATGATATTTCAAAGCAGAGACACTGGGTGGATCCTGTGGTGGCAAATTCCAAGCGTCCCGGCCTCGAAATATCCCTCCCAAGGCGAAGTAATCACTACAACTCTTCCGCTCGAGCACCCTAATCACAGTAAACGAAACAATTGAATCTGCAGTTTAATATCGCGAATCTAGCACGTGTTACATCCCGTTAGGACCCAGCATTGGGAAGTATGTCGTCCTGTTAGCGCGCTCTTGACCACGCCCTGTTTCTGATTTGGTTCGCCATGGCCACACATCTTCCTCTAGCCACGGTTCGACCAACACACCATCCTCATCTCTCACTCGTTATTCATGTCAATCTAATCGCTTCTGGCCTGGTACTTGTCGCTAGCTGACATAATTGACAGCACGACGCGGACTCCACGCCCACCCCCGGCTCATGGGGATCCGATTTCCACCCGAATTTTGAGACAGCGCCCTGACTGTCATGAGTTCCCACGTCTCATCTCGTTATCGTACAGAATGCATTGGCCTAATGGTCAGCGGCTGGACTACACTGTCGTCCACGCCATCTAACAATAGCCATGGGTGCTTACTCGGAGGCCATCCCGGCTTCTGCACGCCATTAATGCTCGGGATCATGGAGGCTCCCAACCAGGAAAGGATTAACCGTAGCTCCACTATCATTCTCACGTCAATTTGTTGCTGCAGTGAATCGTTCGGTCATCTATTGACCCCGTATCTGTGCTCATACTGATCCGGTACGGCCTGTGCAATGACAAGCGCATACCCAGCCTAGGCCACTCACTACTGCCGCGAACTCTCATACACTTCAAGACTACAAATACAAGATGACCGCCAGTGCCTCCAGAATCAACCCAGTTCTCCTCTAATCCAAATTCCCGGGCCTCTCCCCATATATCAACAGCCCTTCCCTCTCACATCTCTAATACATCCGATTGCCTTTCGTTCATCCATCAAACGGAAGTCCACCAACCACACTTTTTGGCCCTTGACCTCCATCACTTCCCCTCATCAAGGACACCGGATCATTTCATCTAATCACACTGACGACCGGTCCTTCACTCCCCTCCGGCATCAATCTTTCCCTTAAATATACCCCTGTTCTTCCACTCGCCATAATGAATATCCTTATCTTCGGAGACCAGACTGCCGACCAATATCCGTTGTTGCGGAAGGCCAGTATCTGGAAAAACAACGCATTGCTCACCACATTCCTGGAGCGGACCAGCGTTGTTTTACGCGACGAAGTTGGAAAGCTTCCTCGCGCGCAACGAGAAACCATTCCGGACTTCCTTCGATTCTCCGACCTCGTGGAAGCCTACTATGCAAAGGGGTTGAGAATTCCCCAGCTGGAAAGTGCCTTGGTCACAATAGCACAGCTTGCACATTACATTGGGTTAGTGTTGATGCCCAGTCTTACAGCTGATCTTGACTTACCTTCCCAGTTATTACGGTGAAAACCCGTCACACCTGCCGAACCAGGCGAATGCCAGAGTCCTCGGCCTCTGCACCGGCCTCATCGCTGCATGTGTTGTTGCATCCGCGCGAACACTGAACGAATTGCTGCCGCTTGCCCTCGAGGCGATTCGCATCTCATTCCGCGTTGGCACTTGTGTCGGAATTGCGAAGCATGCTCTCGAACGGAGCGTAAACGCCAAAGACAGCTGGTCTACCATCGTCACTGGCACGTCTGAAAATCTTGCCAAAATCGCCATTGCCGAGTTCCACGACGAGCGAAATATCTCGCCCTCTGCACAAGCGTACGTCAGCGCTGTTAGCGTGATGGCGATCACTATCAGCGGCCCCCCGACAACCACTGCGCGACTTTTCGAGGAGGTAGAGACATTCAAGAACAACACTCGCGTCCCGATTCCTGTGTATGCGCCATACCATGCACCTCACCTTTTCAACCAGTCGGACGTCGACCGTGTGCTGGATGGCGAGTCGTCAGCAATCCTGCAAAAGTACCGTCCGTTGGCCATGATCCACTCCGCCTGGAATGGAAAATGCTACACTGCCACCAGCACCCTTGATCTGATGAGGAGTGTATTGCGCGAAATTCTCCTTGAACCTGTTCGATGGGACAGCCTGCTGGATGAATGTGTCTCCGAGGTCACGGCTTTTAGCAACTCCCCCGCGACCATCTCCGCTATTGGTGTTACAAACATCGCCAACAGTCTCGCGTCTGCCCTCAAGGCAGGCGGTCAGACGAACGTCGTGGTCCGCGACCACACTGCGTGGGCGCTGTCCAATGTGGAGACCAACAAGGGCCGCACTCAACACGATAAGGTCGCCATCGTTGGCATGGCTGGTCGTTTCCCGAACGCGGCCAGTCATGAGGCGCTCTGGGAGCTGCTTGAGAAGGGCTTGGACGTTCACCGCGAAGTCCCCTCTGATCGTTTCGATGCACAGGCGCACTGCGACCCAACTGGGAAGGGAAAGAATAAGAGCCACACCCCGTATGGTTGCTTTATCGATGAACCGGGACTTTTCGACCCCCGCTTCTTCAACATGTCGCCTCGCGAAGCCGCCCAGACGGATCCGATGGGTCGATTGGCGCTGGTCACCGCCTATGAGGCGCTGGAAATGTCGGGCTATGTCCCCAACCGAACGCCTTCCTCGAAGCTCCACCGTATCGGGACCTTTTACGGCCAAACATCCGACGATTGGCGTGAGATCAATGCCGCCCAGAATGTTGACACCTATTATATCACAGGTGGTGTACGTGCCTTTGCGCCAGGTCGGATCAACTATTATTTCAAGTTCTCTGGCCCTTCTTACAGCATTGACACAGCGTGCTCGTCTTCCCTCGCAGCCATCCAGTTGGCCTGTACGTCCCTTTGGGCTGGAGACTGCGACACGGCCTGCGCGGGTGGTCTCAACGTCTTGACAAACCCTGACATTTTCTCCGGTCTTAGCAAGGGTCAATTCTTGTCCAAGACTGGCGGTTGTAAGACATACGATAACGACGCAGATGGTTATTGCCGTGGTGATGGTTGCGGAACTGTTATCCTCAAGCGATACGAGGATGCTATTGCAGACAATGACAACATCCTTGGTTGTATTCTCGGTGCTGCGACCAATCACAGTGCTGAAGCTGTTTCTATCACGCACCCGCATGCCGGGGCCCAGGAATTCTTGTACAACCGAGTTCTCGCCAATGCCGGTATCGATGCTCATGATATCAGCTACGTCGAAATGCACGGCACCGGAACCCAGGCAGGAGATGGTATTGAAATGACTTCTGTCACCAACGTCTTCGCTCCCCGTCACCGTCAACGTCGTCCCGAGCAGACTCTCCATCTCGGTGCCATCAAGGCAAACATTGGTCACGGAGAAGCTGCTTCCGGCATCAACTCGCTCATCAAGGTCCTTATGATGATGAAGAAGAATGCCATCCCTGCTAATGTTGGCATCAAAGGTGTCATCAACAAGTCCTTCCCCAAGGATCTCGGCCAACGAAATGTGCACATCGAGACTCAGCAAGTTGATTTCCCCCGCAAGGGCGCCGAGAAGCGTAAGATGTTTCTCAACAACTTCTCTGCGGCTGGTGGTAACACTGCACTTCTCCTCGAGGACGCGCCATTGCGCGAGGCCCCCAAAGGCATCGACCCGCGCACCATGCATACCATCACGCTCACGGCTAGGTCCATTGCCTCGCTCAAACGCAACATCAATAACCTCATCGTGTATCTTGAAGAGAATCCCAAGACAACCCTGCCAAGCTTGGCTTACACAACTACCGCACGGCGCATCCAGCACAACTACCGCATCTCTATCTGTGTATCAGATATTGCCAAGGTCAAAGACGCGTTGCAAGCGCAGCTGAAGGACTCCTATAGCCCAATTGCCATGGTCCCAACAAAGGTTGCTTTCACCTTCACTGGCCAAGGTTCTCAGTACACCGGGCTTGGCAAGAAGTTATATGAGGAGATGGATAGCTTCAAGGCCGACATTGATCAACTCGACAATCTCATCCGTCTGCAGACCCTTCCGTCGATTGTCCCTCTCCTCGATGGCACCGACGTTGGAACACTTTCTCCAGTCGTTGTTCAGCTCGGTTTGGCCTGCATCCAGGTTGCCCTTGCTCGCATGTGGGCTTCGTGGGGAATCAAGCCCATCGCCGTCATTGGCCACAGCCTGGGAGAATACGCTGCCCTCCATGTCGCTGGCGTTCTCTCGGCGAACGATATGGTCCTGCTTGTTGGTCGTCGCGCCCAACTTCTTGAGCAAGAATGTTCCGCCTACACGCACGGCATGCTTGCTGTCAAAGGCAGTGCTGAGTCCATTGAGGCGGCATTGGGCGACAAGATGACTGAGATTGCCTGCATGAACGGACCTGAAGAGACTGTTCTCTGCGGCACTGTCGGCATCATGGAAGCAACCAACGATCTTCTCGCCACCAAAGGGTTCAAGGCAACGAAGCTCAATGTCCCATTTGCGTTCCATTCTTCGCAAGTGGATCCCATTCTGGAGAAGTTCAAGCAAGCTGCTGCGGGTGTTGTCTTCAATAAGCCAGATGTTCCTGTTCTATCGCCGCTTACAGGCGAGGTGATTCGTGAAGCCGGTATCATTGGACCCGATTATCTTGCCCGTCATGCTCGCGACACCGTCAACTTTTGGAGCGCTCTCACCACCGGCAAGGAAGACAAAGCATTCGATGAGAAGACCGCCTGGCTGGAAGTGGGAGCTCACCCTGTGTGCAGCGGTATGGTCAAGTCGTCCCTCGGTGGTACTCCTTGCACTGCTGGGTCTCTACGTCGCAACGAAGATCCTTGGAAGACCATCGCCACCAGCCTTTCCACGCTCTTCCTGGCCGGAGTGGCCATCGACTTTAACGAATACCACAAACAATTTAATAGTGCACATGAGTTGCTCACTCTTCCCACGTATTCTTTCGACGACAAGAAGTATTGGATTGACTATGTCAACAACTGGACACTCACGAAGGGTGAGGCACCAGTAACCGCACCCAAGACTATCGAGGCCCCTGTGGAGGTCACGTCCAAGCTCTCCACCACTTCTTGCCAGAGGATTATCCGGGAGGAGCTTCACGCAAACTCAGGTACCCTGGTGGTTCAATCCGACCTTTCAGACCCTCAACTCAAGGCCACTATCAGTGGCCACGCGGTCAATGGCACTCCCCTATGCCCGTCGTCCTTGTACGCGGACCAGGCTATGACCATTGCCGATTATCTGTATAAGCAACTTCGACCAAATCTCCCTACGCCGGGCCTCAACGTTTGCGCCATGGAGGTCACAAAGCCTCTCATCCCTCAATATCCCGCTCCAGCTGGCGGTCAACATCTTCAGATCGAGGCCACGGCTGACCTGGAGACCAACTCGGTCGAACTCAAGTTTCGAACTGTGTCTGCCGATGGTTCCAAGGTAATGACAGAGCATGCCACTGGCACCGTGAAGTATGAGGACGTGGATGTGTGGAAACAGGAATGGGCTCGCACTCAGTTCATGGTTCAGACCCAGGTTGACATCCTCAAGCAGAAGCTTGCCACCGGAGCTGCTCACAAAGTCCTCCGTGGCATGGCCTACAAGCTGTTCAAGGCCCTTGTTACTTACGCTGATAACTACCGCGGCATGGAGGAAGTTATCCTGGATGGCAAGCAGACCGAGGCCACTGCCACTGTCAAGTTCCAGACTACACCCGCTGACGGTGAATTCTTCTGCTCGCCCTACTGGATCGACAGTCTGGCCCACCTCTCGGGCTTTATCGTCAATGCGTCTGATCACCTCGATTCTGAAAATTCAGTGTACATCTCTCACGGATGGGGCTCCATCAAGATCGCGAAGCAACTCTCTCCCGAGAGCCAATATCAGTCTTATGTGAGGATGCAGCCAGCCCCTGGCAACATTTCCGTTGGTGATGTGTACATCATGGAATGTGGCGAGGTCATTGGTCTGGTCACTGGACTCAAATTTCAGAACATCCCACGCCGCGCTCTCAACATTATGATGCCACCTGCCGGTGCCGTCGCCAAGCCTACTGCTTCTGTCAAGGCCGGTTCTTTCAAGCCCGCTTCATCTGTCGCAAAGAACGCGCCAGCTCAGCCTGTGAAGTCAGCTCTCAAGCAAACTAAGCCTGCCAAAGCAGCCACGCTTCGCGTGCCGAAGCAATCTGTCAACACCATCTCATCTCGCGTGATGAAAATTATCGCTGAGGAGACGGATGTTGACATGTCAGAACTCGTCGATGAGGCTGCGTTCGAGAATCTCGGTGTCGACTCGCTCATGTCTCTCACCATCTCGGCCAAATTCCGCGAAGACCTTGACCTGGAAATAAGTTCCACGTTGTTTACTGATTACCCCACTGTCGGCGAGATGAAGAAGTTCTTCGCCCAGTACGACGCCGGAGCTTCCCTTGTCG
The DNA here is from genome assembly GCA_010093715.1 of Pleomassaria siparia CBS 279.74. NCBI lineage: Eukaryota > Fungi > Ascomycota > Dothideomycetes > Pleosporales > Pleomassariaceae > Pleomassaria > Pleomassaria siparia. The sequence continues at coordinate 1,295,015 of MU005774.1, read as the reverse complement.
AAGACGATAATGAGTCTGACACGACTGACGAGCCATCCGACATGTGCACCCCTTTTGAGCACGCTACTGCTAGCACCCCGCCAAGCTCCGCTCCCAGTGTATCTGGCAAGGGTGTCAATCACGACATCAAGAACATTCTGAGTAATGCCGCTGTGGAGGGAGAGCCGAGCCTTGCACGCAAAATCGTTGCCGAGGAAATGGGTGTAGATACATCCGAGATCACCGATCAGCTCGATCTGTCCGAGTTGGGCATGGACTCTCTCATGAGTTTGACAATCCTGGGATCGCTTCGTGAGCAAACAGGTATCGATCTTCCGTCCACCTTCCTTGTCACCAACGTCACCATTGAAGACATTGAGAACGAACTCGGCATGCGTCCCAAGCCGACGCCGAAGGCTGGGGCCGCCAAGGTGACGAAGAAGACTGCCCCCAAACAGCCCCAACTTTCCGAGGTGAACAAGAAACTGGAGCTGTTCGATACCTCCAAATTCCCTCCCGCCACCTCGGTTCTCCTCCAAGGCAACGCCAAGATCGCCACCAAGAAGTTTTTCCTGGTCCCCGACGGCTCTGGCAGTGCTACTTCGTACATTTCCATACCCAACATCTCCCCCGACATGGCGGTATTTGGATTGAATTGCCCGTTCATGAAAGCTCCGGACAAGTGGACATGCGGCGTCGAAGGCGTCTCTGCTCTCTATCTTAAGGAGATCAAGCGACGCCAGCCAGAGGGACCTTACATTATTGGTGGATGGTCTGCTGGTGGCGTGATGGCCTACGAGGTTACTCAGCAGCTTGTCAACTCAGGCAATAAGGTCGAGAGCCTTGTCCTCATCGACGCGCCCTGCCCTGTTGCCCTCGATCCTCTCCCAGCTCGTCTTCACATCTTCTTTGACCAAATAGGCCTTCTCGGAACTGGCAAGCCCGGTGGTACTCCTGGTTGGCTTCTTCCCCACTTTGCATCCGCCATTCAAAACCTGAAGGACTACGCCCCGGTCCCAATGGACCCAAAGCTAGCTCCACCGGTTCTTGCCATCTGGTGCACGGACGGAGTGTGCCCAAATCCCGATGACCCTCGTCCTCCACCTGGAGAGGGAGAAGATCCAGCCCCTATGAAGTGGCTCTTGAACAACCGTACCGACTTCGATGACAACGGCTGGGCACAATTACTGCCCAAGAATAATTTCAAGTACGCAGTCATGGGTGGCAACCACTTCACTATGATGAAGGGTGACCACGTAAGTTGCCTTTATCCATTCCTCGTCTGGCAATCTGATACTAACATTCTCCACAGGGTGTGACACTTGGCAAACTCATTCAAAAGGGACTGAAGCTATGAGACATGTCTATATTCCGCGATGTAGCTGCTATCCCGCATGCATTTCTTTTGTTACAGCGTTGAACTATGATGTATCGGCGTTGCACTCTCTTTATGGGTTTTTCCGCTTCCCTAACGGTATGGGTCTGGTATTGGCGTCGGTCGGGGTGCGGGTTGGAGTTTTTGCACTTGAAGACTCGTCTTTTGTTATGCATCTCTTTATTTCCAGTGTTCATGTTTCTCAGTACCTGCATTGCATGTTGCATGACGACTTTGCGCTCGTCTTTCCTTCTGTTATAATAGTTCCATCCCACACCATCGCTATTCCGCCTATTAGAGAGGCCAATGGTCAATAAACATTCTAGACATCCTATTCTTCATGCAGCAAAGTGCCCGTTTCGCTTGTCCGTTTCGCTTGTCCTTTTCACGCTTTCTCGGAAATATCTCGAACCGAGCCTTCGCTTCCACACTTCGTGCTGTCTCGTTTGCATATTCAACATCATCTCTGTGAGTTAGATTGTGTAAACGTCCCACGCCTCGTCTACGTCCCCGGCATAACAACTTGGATGATAATACCAAGAACTCCCTTGACCCGGCGGCGTTCCCGATCCTTTGCGCCGCGCGAACACGAGGGGTAATTTGGGGTTATATCTATCATTGCAAAAACATAAATGGCGCTCTCGCTTGCGAGCAAGAACCATGCCAATGACTATGTACAGTACCTAGTCATAGCCAGATGCATCGACGGTGATGGATTCTGGATTGCGACCGGAACGAGCGGGCGAAGACAAACAAGGATAAGAAGAAGGTGCTTTGTTGGGAATTGGGGGTATACGAATTCTGGCCTCTAGTTGAAATGTGGTGGAATAATCACCTGATTAATAGGTCGTTCAATAGTCCGGCATGTTTTAGTGTGCCCATACATGATGATGATCATTATCATTATTATTATTATTATCACCATTACTATTACTGTTGTTATCTCCACGCACTCGCTGGCGGTTGCGATTGATGGCAAGGGGTAAACACGTGACTTGACTGCGGGTGTGTCGGGATATCTAGCGTCGCTAATAGTGCAGGAGATATATGGATGGATGAATGAGATGGCGTGGGCTAGACTGTGTTCGTGTTCGTGTTCATGTTCGTGTTCATCATCTATCAGTGTTGGGTGAGATAGATATCTAGCACGTTAAATGAGACAAACAGGCGGTCGGTGGAGCGTTTCTCCGCCTCTCTACTGTGGACAGGTACATAGGTCAATTTCCCCCCAATTTCCTATTATATTGGCAAACTCTACGTCTAGATTTCGAGAGTCGTGTCTTTTTTGGGGGGGGGCTTCAGCTGTGGCTCCCCCCCCCCGCCACGTCGCGTATTATATGTATGTACACCAGCTATCAGTACGGATGTGGAAATGATGTACCAGGGCGCAATATGTATGTAGCTTGCTTGTGAATCTTGACTATCGCCCAACGCCTTGTCGGTTAGCTTGCATTGGAAGTTTACTGATCCTGTTCATTTTGGCGCATGCATCATACATATGTATGTACATACATACACCTGCATCATGCCAACCTCGTACAAATGAGAAAAGTGTCCGACAGCGCCCCGTTATCTCCACTCCGAGTCTATCTGCCGGTGGAGATTTTGGGGAGGGGGGGCGCCCGAAACTCGTATTAGAGTACACATAAATACAGTATTGTTGCGGCCAGCCAGCCCCCACAACTGTGCGCCCATCAGCAACGGGAATATCCAACCCGCAGAAGTCCCTAGTCAGGGTTGAAGAGAGAGAGAGGGAGAGATAGGGAAGAGAAGCCTCGAGACAAAGAGGCGATTGATGAGTTGTTTGGGCATGCGTTATACATACGCTTTCGTGTTCAATGCGACTTCAGCTCAACTTTTCAGCCGGCGGGTACGCGCATCGCAGCAGGAGGAGGGGGCTTCCAGTTGTCGAAAGCGATCGAAACAAAGACGCACGCGAACACGGACATGACGACGACGACGAAGACGAAGTAGAAAATGAGAGCAAACAGCCGCTGCTTGGGCCGCCTTCTCGACGGTGCAAGTTTGAAACCTCGACCGGTGTCGCGGCGCACAAATCATTGCACCAGGCTACCGGGTCCTAAAAGTCGGAATACGACCTTCAGGCGTGTGCCCCCTTTGGGAAGCCTGTCTCTCTTGGTATCCCCTTGGAGATAGCCTCAAATAACGTCGACGAACCTCTTTCTCCATGTCCAGGCTATGGACGGAGCGTTCAGAAGCTTGCTGGTCTACGCGTCCTTTCACTCCTCACCCAGGCATCAGTTTCCCTATTGTCAGCCTTAAGCCGAGCGACTCGGACCCGTTCCATTGCCCAACCCTTCTCCCCATGTCCCTAACAGCTTTATATTTCGGCTGAATAAGTATCAATGTATCACGGCCGTATCGATACCATTGTACCCCTTCGGGGGCCGGGATGCACACAGGCCAAGGGTGCATGCATGTGGAACATGGTCAAGGCTGATGGGACTTTGCATACATATGTACATATGTAATACCATGTGGGAAGCTGATACTTCAAAAGCCATCGACTGCACAAATGTGCCGCTGATTTCACTGGCGTGGGTCTGCCAGCACGCCCGGACTATTGCCACACCCCGGTTAGATAGATATGTAGCTCCAATTGATGATGCCTCGAAGCTGCTACATCCGAAGGTTGGGAATTGACCACGACGACGACGACATGGGGCACAGATGGTGCACGTCGTGACGTCCTTGAAGATAATGAATGCTTGCGCTTGCAAACAGGGACATGGGTGAACCTTAATTAAGGTTGCGTGGAACGACCGTGCATGGCACAGGGGGGGAACAGCACAGGCCAGGACTTGGTCATGAAATCATTCATTCTCGCAATCTCTACAAAGTAATTATTCGGAGCGATCCCTTCACCCATGGAAAGATGCCAAGTCCCTGGGGAGCGGGTGATGGGGGTGGAATGCGCCAAGTGGGCGGAGTGCCAAGATCAGACCCTCATCCCGCTCGTTCCGCCCGCAAACACAGCAAACACCAACATCACACTATCGCAACATTTCCCCGCTGCAGCTCAGCACAACTTGTAGTGCTTCGAGATGGCGACCGTCGCCAAGCCCGAAAGGTACATTGCAAACCCCCCCCCCTCCCCCCCCGGTTCCCCCAACATTGCTTCTTAAGTTAACAAACCTCCAGCAGCAATGATGCGCCCACAAACCCTCGCGGCATCCCCGTCGCACCTTTCGTCGACAAGGTCGAAGACTATGTCACGGACCGCAGCCAAGTCGAGAGCACAATCAACAGCTTCAAAGAGATGATCTCGTATGCGCAGCCCTCGTATCCCCCCCGGCGGTAGACGTCCAGCTCATACCAAATTCCTAGAAAGTACCAGTTCATGGAGACGCAGACACACCGACGCGCGGGCGGACTCAAGGACAAAATCCCAGACATTCAGAAGACGCTGGACACGGTGCGCTTCTTGAAGGCGAGGAAGGTAAGGATATAAAATCCCGGGCGTCGGAGTTTTTTTTTTTTTGGGGGGGGGGGGGGGGGGTTTCTTCCTCGCATGTAGTAGTAGTAGTAGTAAAGTTGGGTCTTGTGCTGATCAGAGGAAACCAAACAAACAGCCCGATGCAGAGCCTATCGAGACGACGTTTGAGCTCAACGATACTCTGTATGCAAAAGCCGAGATCCCACCCACGGACGAGGTGTACTTGTGGCTCGGGGTACGTAACCCCCCTTCTCTCCATGGATGGACGGACGGGGAACTTTGACTGATGAAAATGGCCAGGCAAACGTCATGCTGGCATATCCCATACCCGAAGCGGAAGACCTCCTACAGTCGAAGCTCTCGACGGCGAAGACTAGCTTGGCTAACTGCGAAGAGGATCTGGACTTTTTGAGAGAGCAAATCACGGTATGACTTTGCACTTTTGCACAAGTTTTTCGAATCTACGCACATGGCTGACGAATTGCAGACGTTGGAGGTTGCCTTTGCGCGAGTATACAACTGGGATGTCGCCGAGAGAAGGAAAGCCAGGGAAGCGGGCGAGTCGATAGAAGACAAGAAAACCACTTCGCCGAATGGATGAAGGGGTTTTGCGCTCCATGTCGACAAGGGAAGTCCAAAGAGCTGAGAGTGCTATTTCCGAAGAAGAAGAAAATAAAACAGTATGGAGCATCATCTGCAACATTCAGTGCACATGGGCCATGGCATATTAGCTTGGAGTTGAAACGATAGCGGCATATACAATATTTAACATGTTCCCCCCCCCCCCTCCATCCAAGGCCTCGGTCTTGGTATATCCCATCCATCTTGTGAAAACAGGACTCGAATGATTACTCAACTTGTAGCATCCTCCAACCCAACGGCGCTCCAACAGACCGATCTATCGGTGGTACGTACCCACTAGTAATACCGAACCCTAAACTGATCCCCCCTCCTAGCATCTCCCTCTGCAACGGCCTGTTGGTCGTTTCCGTACGTCTCTCTTAGTGACATTCTAGTCGGGCTTGCGTCGAAGCCCACGTGCTGCGGGAGCCCCGACACTGCTGGCTGTCGGCTGTTGGCTGTCGGTTGTTGGCAGTGGTGCGGGGGTGCATTGCTTTCGGAACATTGTTTCGTGGGGGTTAGTCATTAAGGTTAAGACAAGAGCATATTTTTTCTCGAATGGTACAGCTAATGTAGGCGCCGTTCTTCTCCCCTTCTGCGTGAATTTGTTTTTGTTTTTTCCTGCAAAACGTGCCAAGTGTATACATACACACACACATGTCCCAGAAGGGGACCCCGCCAGAGCCGGAAACGCCTCGTACCGCACGCCTATGTAAGTATGAAGAGACACGGGTTTCCTTCATCCATTTCGGTGAGATCTGTAGTAGTGGTAGTAGCCGGCACCGAACTCTATCCGCCAAAAGTCCCAAGCATAGATCCAATGTCCCGTGCCTTTCCCACGCGCATCTTCCTCTTCTTGCTTGTTGTGTCTCGATTGTCATTCCCCGGCTCTGGCTGCCGCTTGATAGGAACAGATTCCTCTGCCTGCTTAGGCGGGAATATCCTGATGAACCAAGCACTGTGGGTGGATTTCTCTCCAAGCCTATGCGCGTACCGATGCCTAATTCGATCTTTCTCTGCATCCGAATTGCCGTAGTGTATCGATATGATGGGATCAGCAGGCACATGTATAGAGAAGGCCTTGAGGTACTTTGCTGCGATTCCGTGTAACATTTCCATTTTGGTATTCGTGTCGATATTGTTGCGTTTCCATATGGCTTCCGGGTTTTCCGTGAGTGTGGACTGGCGTTGACTATTGCGATGAATGGTCAATGTTTTTCTTTATTATTATTAATGATATCTATCCTCTGCGCTCACCTGTCAGTCGGCTCGTGTCTCCATCGTCCGTTGGGATGAGTGTAAATGTTTTCCTCTTGTGGAAAGGACTTCAGTTCCTTCTTGACATGCCACGAGTCCAAGTTACACAAAACCAATGCGGGAAAGACGGTTAATTCTTGGAGTGCGTCCGGCGCACTCATGTCGAACCCCTTGAGGATGAGCACTCTGAGTCTCTTGAACGAGTCAGTAGAGGTGACGGATCTACCCCAGTTCTTGATCAATTTGTCATGGCCTTCACCAAGTGTCTGTCCACTGCCATTCTCCAGCACCAATACAGCAAGATTCTTGAGTTTCAGCAAATCCGTGTTCAGGTTGAAGGCGCTAATTCGAAGGTTTCGAATACAGAGGAATGTTAAAGAGTCGAATGATATGGATGATAGCTGTTTCGTGATGATGTCAATTTTGTCGAGGCCACCGCTTCCCTGATGAGAATGGACGTAGTAGTTGCCTTCAATCTTTCCCGGAAAGGCAGTCTTGAATGTGGCCCAGGCTTTGAAGGTCAAAGTATCTCTTGAAACGGTCAATGCAAGCGGTCTGTTAATTACCGCAAAGGCGATTTTTGCCAATTTACTCACGTTTCTTTAAGACGCCGATATATCGGCTCCATGAGCACCCAGTCGTAACAAGGTAATGCCAATGGCATTCCGGGATCTTCAATATTCCAAACACAGGTACGCAAGGCCATATCCCTGAGGCGAGAACATCCTCTAGGGTTTCGATGTGATTGGGGATTCTCGGGTTTTCCGGTGCAGTTGTTCAGGTACGGCGTGACCATCGACCGGGCTCGAAAACTAGTCTCTACAAAGACTTGGCCCGTTGTAGGATCAAATGTCTCCATGATGAATGAATCGAGCCAGTTGAAACCCCGACGAAAGAAACTATGCAGGGAGGAAGCGGAGAGGTGCCTTGAGCATCCGGTATAGCACGTGTAGTGCAAGAGTCAGTCAAGCCATAGGCCTCTCTTTTAACAAGTGGACACTACAATGGACTGAGGTAGGATGTCATTACATGGGCGTATTCTGTGAAGTTCGTAATAGTCGTGAGAAAAGAGGTGCGTGGTCGTCGAGTCGTTAAAGCCTTCAAGGGAGTCGAACCTCACAAATGCGGTCGCGCACAGACCACGTATACAAATGCTTCTCCAAGGCCGTTATTCGAATGAGGTTATATATTATTATATTGGGGACAAAATCCAATGTTGGATATCGATTGAGAAGCCCTAACAACAAATGGTCGGTTTTGAGCAAGGCAATTCTTCGTGCCTTATTTTTCAGGCATATGAAGTTCTCCAGTGCGGTTGCCCCGCGCAACGGTTATCAACACGGCATCGCGTCAATAATTTCGGGCTAGACGCCCTTGGAATGATCTTCTCTCCACAACCTGACCTCGGGAAACTTAACACAACAATCTCCTGCATGTACGCCGCACCACCCACTCTCCTCACCATAAATACAACATGAGCCGATACCCAGATGCGACGCCGTGCCCTGCACCGAACCTATCTTTCTCCACCAATCGCTACAATGATTATGGGCGCCAATCGTCCGTTTACGCCCCTAGTTACTCGACAGACGATACCACTGCGAACATCGAATACACAACCGAGCTCAAGCTACAACAACCGAGACTGAAGAGCGAGAAACCTAGGCGGCCGGCCCGAGGCACGCGCAAACCGCCGGCTTTCAACCCATCCCTCGACATCTTCGAAGATGTGGCGCAAGAGGAAGAGCGGTTGCAACAAGCAGCCGAAGTCAAACGCAGATCGCGAGCATCCATCATGCCCGAAGGTCTTGCCCAGAAGAAGAGCACCATCCTTTCACGCCCTGCGCAAAGAATTGTGCTTCCCCCTGCGGCCGTTCACGACTCCCTACTCCACAAAACACAGCGCAGACGCGTTTCGCAGACACAGACAGAGAGACACACCCCAGAAGTAAATGCCACTGTCCAGCTGCAGGAGGACGTGTTAGAGAAACGGGAGATGAAGAAGCCCGGCCCACGGAAGGATCCGCGGAGGAGGACCATATTCGTTCCATCGGATGACACCACCATGATAACAATTCATCCGGGACAGCCCACACGCCCCGAGCATAGGCAAAGGAACGCAAGAGAGCAGTCACCAGATTTGGGACTGGATCTAGTCACCTTGTCAGAAGCGGAAGACAATCTGGTACCTGTGCTTAAGAAGGACAAGAAGGTTGCGCGCAAACCCATCGCTATGCCTCCGAAGCGCAATGTTTTGCAGCAGTCAACGCGGCCAGTTCAGGGTACTTCCTTCACCACAGATGTCGTCGGGAAGGGGAGTGGGAAAGAGAACGTACCACCAGGAATGAAAGCAGTTAGAGTGAAGAGCTCTGGTACCAACATTCAGTTCAATTTCGACGAAGAACTGAAGAAACCCTCAACGAAGCCCGCTCGAGTTCATTTCTCCGCATCGAAGACAACTGAATCAATCACACACCCGAGGACAAAGTCCGTAGGAGGTCAGAAACGACTACGGTCCCAGCAAAGTAACGACGGACTCCATGAATCTCCAGCTAAATCGGTTAAGTCCCGAGCAGATGGCGTCGCATCCTCGAAGAGAACAACCAGTTTGAAGGAAACCATCAAGGCTGCGAAGAGTCGCCTGGCACAAGGGAGCCAAGGTCCTCTTTCCTCATCTCCATTCCACACCGACAGGTCTCCGCCTAATGCACTTCGTCGGCGGAAAGCACCTCCACCAACGATCACTATGATGCACGTTGTGGGGAAGCCGCAGCGCCAACAATATGAGGAGAAATACCCAGTTCTGTCAGAGGATCTCGCACGGCCTGAACTATACGAAGACAATTGGCTTACATATCAGGAGGTTGCTATCACTCAATTACTCAACTCACTCTTCGACTCCGCTGGGAGAGATCCGAACACCGAATTAAGCCACGAGGATTTGCGGAAGAAACTGTTAGCCCTCTACCACGAACCTGCAATGCCGGTTCTCCATAAACGACTACAGGCATCGCTACTATGTGGTGCACTAAGCTTACCGAAGGATCTTATGACTAAGACACTGAGACTAAAGGATGACGTTGGCCTCCGCAAAAAGTTTCTCAGCCTTTGGGTCAAGACATACGATCTGACGTCTCTCCGCGCGGCGGCGGAAACCATCATTGGGCGCAAAATATCTGCTCCATGCAGACTTTCCAGCGGTTCAACGAGCTCAGATGACGGTTCCCGCCAATTTCGAGCAGAGCGGAGAGCTATCGAGACTTTCTTAGATGCCTTTCTCATCCGCAATGAAGATGCTGTTCGCGTCAAAGCTGGCGTAGGCAGTATTGCCAGTCTTGCGAGAGGAGAGCACAACGATGACTTTGGCTCACAAGCCTGGTCATGGAGGCGAACTACGCTACGAAGTCTGATGCTCGTCATACTTTTGGACAAGGCAAAGACTCAAGATATCCTTCCTGGGTGCTTATTCCAAACTACATCGCCACACAAGACGTCGACGGAAGTGCTCCACTTTCTCTCGAACATACTCATTCCATCGCTTGGCGATATCACTCGACCACTTGGCCACCTCAGCTACAAAGTAGAACAGTGCCAATACCCTCTGCAGGAATATACATATCACATCGACAACATCGCAGTTGATTTGAGGGATGGTGTTCACCTCACACGACTTGTCGAGCTATTGCTCTATCCACCAACTACACTCGTGGCACAGCGCGAGGAGACTGTCACCGTCACCATGCCGACTGGTGACATCCTGACCAGCACATTCGACTTCGACCAAAAAGAGAGCTGGGTCCTCTCCCAGCATCTCAAGTTCCCTAGCATCGGCCGCGCACAGAAGCTCTACAATGTTCAGATTGCACTAGCTGCACTCACAGGCGTCCAGGGGCTCCCAGACCAAATCGTCCAGGGCGTCCGAGCCGACGACATTGTTGATGGACATCGCGAAAAGACTCTCAGCCTCCTCTGGTCACTCGTTGGGAGATGCGGTCTCGCTACTTTGGTCGACTGGTCCCAAATTGTCAAGGAAATCGAACACTTCCGCGATTCATGGTACAGCAACCGCGACAATTATGCGCAACGAGATCTGGATTCAGACGAAGACGAACCGACGACAAAGCTCGAGGGTATGGAATACCACAAGCGTCTCCTGCTTTCCTGGGCGAGGAGTATTGGACGCCTGCACGGTCTCCGAATCACCAACCTTACCACTTCCTTCTCTGACCCACGCGTGCTGGAGGCCATCGTAGATGCCTATCTGCCGTCGGCACTGGTGAGCGCTACAACCAAACTCTCTCTTTCGATGAAGTTGAAAGCGACCGGTTGCTCTGCATCCTTCATCGCGCTCTTCACTCCCAACGCCTCGTCGCCTAACCCCATACCCTCCAAGGACTTCACCCTTCTTACCCTCTCCTTCCTTGCATCCCGCCTGCTACCACTAAGCCGCAGCCACCGTGCTGCTTCGACCATTCAGCGCGCGTTCCGTCGGCACCTCCAACGCAACACGGTGCACACACGCGTCGTGCTCATGCGATTGGCAGCCGACTGCGCAGCAGTGGTGCAGACGAGGAACAGGCTCATGGGCGCCGCGACGTTGATACAGCGGAGGTGGAAAGCCATTCTGGACAACAGGAGAGAGAGGCTGAGGAAAGACGTCGAGGCATTCCAGGCGCTGGCTAGAGGTTGGGCGATTCGTCGCTGGGTGAGACGTGTTACCGCGGGCCGGATTGGTGGCAAGGAGAAGGCTAGGAGAATCCGGGGCGGTTGGTGATTAGAAGAAGAAGAAGAAGAAAGAAAGAAATGATGGGATGAGTCCGATTGACTGGACAGGTGCTTGCTTTGATCAGGAGTTAACTGGTCGTGGAATTTGCTACGTTGGAGAGAGAATGATATCGAACAGATGGAAATTGAACCAGTCTTGGGCGGTTTGGACCACGGTCGTTCTACCACGGACAGGAAAGGAGTTTTCTGGCGTTTGTTTGCGTTGCGACATTGCAATTCACTCCTTTTCAGCGCACTGTCATTCGTCTTCGCTGGCTGGTTGGTGGGTGTTATTGATTTGTCGTTTTTTTTTCTTCTTCTTTCTTATTTTCTTCTCTCATAACGATTCATGAACTTTCCTATACTTCTCTACAACACTCACACCTTTGGCAGACGCCTTGTTTCTTCATCACAATTCAAATCGCGTGAGTGGGCGTGAACGTAGCAGCGTATCAATGCTTCAAGTTCGGCTACATTAATCATAAATAATGGTCCATATTCTGCCTTGATGCTCACTATGCCCTTGTTCGCATCGTCCACCCCAACCTCCGCAAACGTTCGATAAGCGCCTTTCGATGCCGGCCCTCTGCCATGGGCCGTCTGGATAAGAACAATACGCCCTCTATGAAGAGAAAGCCGACCGCGAAGCTTGCCCAGAAGACGCCCACCGGTGTCTTCTTATTCTTCTTTTCCTCCTCGGTCGGTTGCTTCTTCCCTAGATGAGTCGCGGCAGCGTTAGCCCAAATATCACGCTGAGAGCTGAAGTGATAGTGCGGCAAAGCTCGATCAAAGCTTCGCCCTAAGAGGCTTCTGTGCGTCTGCCTTCAGACCCTCATACTCCCAGCCCTCCTTTTGAATTCTCAGTGTCTTACCATCGTCGTCTTCCTCTATCTCCTTCTCTGCTACTGGTGACGAGGAGGAAGATCGACTCGCGCGCCATTCGTTGACAATCAGGCGGGCGACATTCTTACCCATGAGAGCACTGGTCTCCATTGTGCTGATGAAGGACTCGATGCCACTCGTGTACCATATCCCATTATCCAGTTTAATCTCGTCGAATGTGACACGCGGGTACTCGTACGGGTACGAATGCCAGATCTTGTGGTATATCCAACTCACAGGGCCGTCAGTCGAGCCTTCAACGTCGGAAACGTCTTGGCCTAGGACTTTGGAGAGGAATGTCGCATTGACGGCAGTGGGTGAGAAGATCTTGTAGATGTACTCGGGTCGGTTTGGTGGAGAGGTGGAGTGAGGATTCAGTCCTGCGCCAACGATGGAAATGCTGAAGAATCCCGGGGAGCCTACACCGTTGGGATCGGAGCCGTGTGCCTCGTTGGGTGGAAGCGTTGTGAGGACGAACTGGGGGACTTGTTTGTCTGCTGCCATGTTGAAGGCCACTGGGTCGAGCTTGTGGGGTGAGGCAAACAGGGTAACGTGGAGTTTGACGTAAGGTATGTGGTCTGGCATGCGTCTTGCGAGGGGATCGATGGTGAGCTTCGAAAACTGGAGAGGTGCGGCGAGGATGACAGTGTCGAATGTTGATGTCTCGCCAGAGGAGGTGGTGAGAAGGAATGTATTATCATGCTGCTTTGAGATGTTGGCAATGCCGGTGTTGAGATGCGTCGTTGCAGAGACATTCAGCATACGCTCGAATATCTTCCAGTTCCCGCCCTCGATGGATGTAGCTCCACTTGTAGCCATGCAGACCATGGTCTCAACGCCATGGATTAGACCAAGATTCGACGCATAGTTGACCCGAGTGCTTGTGTCCTTGTCAGCTTTCATCCCATCGTCACAACTCTCTGGACCCGAGCCAAAACGTACCTGGCCTGGATGACGTCGGTTGCAAATTTATCCCCAATGCTATTAGCCTTCAAATATTGTTCGCCAGTAATACCCACAACCTCTGACAATCCGACCTGATCCACGGCCGCGCTCAAGCTCATGAAGGGGAACAGCGGCTCCTCGTACATCTGTGTGAACTTCCCCACTACACTCTTCATCAGAGCATTGGTCCTGATAGGCGCAAGCCCATATCTCCAGAGCAGCTTCGCTTTTTCCCACCACCCATCCTCATTGCTTGTAACGAGCACGAACTCGTCTCCGTTCCACACGCCTAACTCGGGCAGTCCTCGTATATCCGCAATGTTCGACGAGCGGGAGAGATTGAATCGATTCGCTGCGTCGATGAGGATGGTGTTGACTTGGACGAAGATGGAGGCGCCGAGTTCGATGGGTGTAAATGGATCCTCCCACGCGTTTACGGTTGTGCTGCGTCCGCCAACGTACGAGGAGCGCTCGAAGACAGTTATGTTGGCTGGGAGACCTAGTTGTCGTGCGTCTTGGTCGAGATGGTATGCTGCACTGGAGCCTGCGGCGCCGGCGCCTGTTATGTGGATTAGATTAGCAGTGCTCACGACACGCTCATGCCTTAATATAACGTGAAGACGCAAAGACGTCAACGCATCAAATAAGCATCGTACCTATTATAGCGACTCTCTTTGCGGAAATGGCAGTCTCGGGGCCCACTTCTATCTCTGTTACTGCACCATGACGATCTACGCCCTGAGCTGTTACGAGCAGCGGGAGTGCGAAGGAGGAGCCGATCAACCTCATATTTGAACGCGGGTGAGCTCGGGTTACCAAAGTAAAGAAGATATGTAGAAGCCGAGGGAAATGAACAAAGTTTGAATTGATAAAAATGAGGAAGTTAGTTCAGCCCATGGTGTGGAAGAATCGAGGGGGCGTCGTCCGTCCTAGGAGTACTTGAGTGGTGGTGTGCGTCAGCTTGCTTGATAGGCTGGGGAGCTCGGACGCCTATACGCCAATGGTATGGTCAATAGGCACACCACACCCACAATATAGAACCAACCCATGTTGCAACAACTGCAATCGTGGCTATCGTTTTTAGTTATTCATATCTTATTCCAGAAAATGTTTCAATCAATTATGAACTTGAGACATACTTGGATAGGTAGTTCTACTGCAAAGCAGTAACATATTCTCTCGGGACATAATACTCAAAAACAATAATGAATGTTCGTCAAGGCGTCAAGCCCACGTATATATATGCAAATACTAAAGACATCATGTATACCGTACGATACATCAATAGAAGATAACACGGCCCCTTATTACCCGATATCCCAAACCACAACACCCAAAGTCCCAAACGCCATGCTTGACAAACGATCCCGGGTATGCGCTAACTATTCCAAACAATTAACATAGACACATAAATCGTAACAAGTCATAAATCATAAGTGGAGAAACCCTCCCGTCCCTGTCCCATCATATAAACAAAAGAAAACATGGTATACTCTTCCTCGAACACTCATTTGCTCTCTCCTGTGCTACGCCTCAAAAACTTGAACATGCCCTTCTTGGCTTTGGGCTTGCTCTCCACGCTTGAGGTCCTACGTCTCATGGCTGCTTCTTGGTTCATGCGCTCCGCTTCATCATAATCCCATGGCGTGTTCCAGTTGCGTTGCGGGATCTCGCCGAGCTTGGTGCTACCGGATGCGAATGTGTATGTGGAGAATGTGGGCTTGTCCAGCCGTCTTGCCTTCAGCAGAGGCCCTGGGCAAAGTGGGTCTTGCTTTTCCCTTGGTGGTGGTGGGGGACTTCTCTTTGGTGGTTGTGATTTCAGATGTGGTGTTGGAAGCGGTAGAGTGTTGTCAGACCGCGTGTGAGGCCATGTTATTGGTCCGGGTCCATCGATTGAATTTGCTCTTCGTCGAGATGAGGTAGCGCTCGCCTTGTGGGCCGAAGACTTGTGGGCCGGGAATGGATCTAGTTGTGCGTATTGTGGCAGCGGTGACTCTACTGGTGAAGTGTATGACGGGTCAAAGGCAGAGCTCAGCGACGATGATTGGGATTGGGATTGGGATTGGGAGTGAGCCTGAGAGTGAGCCTGAGAGTGAGCTTGAGAGTGAGCCTGAGAGTGAGCCTGAGACTGAGACTTGGTCGAGCTATAACTGGAACTGCTTGATGAGCTCTTTCGTGAGGCTCGTGGTCTGACAACGGCAAGCCGTGTTTGTGTCGAGCTATTGCTCTTAAGCGACACTCGTGTAATCATGTGGGTAGAAGATCGGGACTTTGGGCTCGTCTGTCGCTTCTTGTCTGACGAGACACTGCCCTTTGACGAAGGGCTGTATCGACTGATGACGCCAGGGCAGTCTTTATGCTTCATACTGCCGCACTGGCCGCAAGAACTGCTTCGATACACGTTGAGATTGACGTGGGACTGGCTCAGTCGTTGAAAGAGTTGATTCAGTGAGCCGATGGCCTCGAACCTTGAGGCATCAGAGAGGTCGGTTAACGACTTGTAGTCGAGCTTGAGATGTTGCTTTGTATCATGATTGAGAAAGGTTGCAATGATACTGACAAGGCCAGTGTTTAATTTGATCAACGTCTCAGCAAGGGACGCATGTGCAATTGCTATATATGTAACGGTCATCAGCGAATGTTCAAGGAAGAACCATGAAGCTCTCAATGTGTAAGTACTCTGTAGTAGTCTGTGGGGAAAGCTTACCATCGCCTTTGGCGAACCGGTCGCCAGCCTTGAAGTAATTCCTGTTGTACTGGGTCTGAATGTCCGTTGTTCCTCTCTTCAACGACTGCGAAAGTTGCCGTTCTGCACTGGATACTGTTGGGTCGATCTGGTCTTTTGATTTGCTATGCTTGCGTCTTCTCCGGCGCTCGCGAAGGCGCTTGAAGATGTCGAGACCGTTGGTGAAGGATTGGATGAGGTTGGAGACGCATGACGCAGTTTGTGCGCCCTCGGTCTCCAACGTGTTCGCCATTGTGTGAAGGGAATATATGTAATATGCAGGAACAAACTGTAGCCGGCGCACGTCGCTCTTAAGAGGAGGAATCTGCGAAGAGTCACAAGCACGAGCCGTCTGGAAGAGGCAGAGGATCCATTGTTATCCGTTATCCTAGAGGCTTTTATTAGTCGTGGTCGAGGTAACATACATATGTGTGTGCCCCGTCCCACGACGACGTGCCTGCATCTCTGACTGGTAATAACCCTGTTGTTTCAAAGTTACCTAGCACGTAGCCGCCGTGGACGCTGGTCTGGAGGATGTGGACGTCGTGAGTGGTGCAAATGTTTCGCAAAGACTCATGACGCCCCTGCACATGCGGCCTAGGGGGGGTTGGCCAATTGAGGTGTAGCGTCGAGCTAAAAAAACCTTGTCGATATGTATGTAATATGTATGTACTGTGTATGTAAGCCCCCCGCACACTCGGTTGTGGCTATGGAAGAAAATAGGGCGAGAATTGCCATGTGTGTGTAGTACACATGTATGCAGCAGCGTGCAGTACATATGCAACCTCAACTCTTTAGAGCGTCCAAGGTTCTGAAGCTCCAATCAAACTTTACAGAAAGAAAAGAAGAAGAAGAAAAATTGACATCCTCCATCTACATAGACGCCGCGGAACAGTGCGTCAAACCCAAGATACAAAGGTACCATACGGCCGAGGTGTATACATAACCCTGTCATATTCCGTGTTGTCTTGCCAGCAGGCCTCGCGCTAGGTCTCTAAAATCTTCACTCCGTCTTGAAAACGCGGGATATGTCGCGACACGTAGCCGGGACGGTATAAAATTGCACCTCGCAAATCTATGACTCCAAAGCAAGCGGTGTGATATGTGGACTTTAGCGCCTCTTGATTCATATTCTTGACAGAGGAACAAGCAACTTTCTTCTCCTTCTTCGAGTCACACTTTCAACCCGATCCAGACCCGGACCATGACCCTGGGCATGCGAACTCTCAGATGATCCATCATCTTCCCCAAAACGCCTCGCTATGTGATGCAAACCCAGAACGCCTCTTAGAGATGGACTATCCCTACTATTACTCAGTGTCCTCGGTGTCCTCGGTGTCTTCCACTGTCACCGTTCGTCTCGTTGCTCCCGGTGTTCCCGAACTGCTCCCGGCCACCGCTGAGCTTGAACCCTCGCCTTCATTTCTTCCTGTAGAACCACCAAAGCTCCAACTAGACTCCAGCGAGCTAGGCTCGGCCTGCTTTGAAGATGATTCCGCCGTACGACTTGATGCCGCCTCCCCAGACGACAATGGCCGTGGCGGCGAAGATATTGGCCGAGATTGAGCGTTGGCTGAAACTGGAGAGGGCAAAGAAACAGACGGGGCTGCCTCGGGTCCTGATTGAGTTTGAGATGATGATGATGACGATGATGGTCCGTTTTGAGCGCTCTCGTTTGTCGGTTGTGGCGCGCGGGCCATTGGCCTCAGTGTCCATCCTTCCGGGAGTACTAATCCGTCTGGTAGTCCACCATCACCTTGTCGAAGGACAGGCCCTCTCGCAAAGTATGCTTGTGGCATCATCGGAAGAACACCATACTGTGGATTGAGAGGTGCGATGGGAGGGAGTTCCTGACCGTTGGCAGACGTAACGCCCGAGGCCTGTTGTAAGCGATGCAATTCACCCAAAAGTGTGTGGACATATTCCAGTTGGTCGTGTTGTACATTCAAGTGCCTGACTGAATCGATGATATTCTGCTGGAGGCGGAGAATGTCGGATTGAATATCGGCCGGATGGTGAGCAAGAGCGCCGGATACAGGCGTCGAGGATAGGTTGGTAGCAGGGAACTGGGGAGGCGCTTGGTTCAGAATGATATTCCCATTCATATTGGGATCCTGGGCCAGTTGTTGGGCAAAGTTTGCAAGACCGTCGTTGTTGTTGACATTGACGTGTGCATTATTGCCCTGCTGATCCGGTAGGCGCAAGTTCCCCAAAGCAATGCGGATGGGACCAAGATTGAATACCCGCATGTTGCCTACGGGCCGGTTGTCCTGCCCCGGTTGTTCTTGTAGTCCAGCTTGTCCTTGTATTCCAGGTTGGTCTTGTTGCCCCTGTTGACCAGCAGGACGTTGTTGTTGATTCCCGAGGTTAGGAAACATACCTCTAAAACCTCCTTGGTGGGGCTGATTGGGTCGATTCTGCTGTCCTTGGTTTGGTGGATTGGCCGGATTGGCATGTCGATTGGTTGGCGCCGGTGCTTCCCCGAGGACAGGTCGTCGACAGGTGGGACATACTTGTTGCCGCTCGAGCCAACTCCTTAGACAATTGAAATGCAGAATGTGCCCGCAGGGAAGCTTCTTCGCTCTCTGTCGTTCATCAACACGTCTGCCAGGCCGGGCGTCGTCTGCGCCAGGCTGGACCCAGGGTCGCATCTCTTCGCGACAAACGATACATGTATTCTCTCTGCCTAGTTCTTCCGCAGTCGCATCGGGATAACGCGCGTTCATATCTCGTGTGGCGTTTCGGTATTGGACAAAGTCATTGATCCGTTTCACGAAGGAGCGGATGGTCATGAAAAGATCTCGCATGATGTGAATGGGAATGCCGAAGAAAGCCATAAGAATGATGAAGAAGCCAATGTACACGACTGACTTGACAAAATCTAAAACGAGATTAGTAGAGAAAACACGAAACTTGAGAACATGCTTACCTGTAGTGAGATCAAGGTAGAAGACCCAGCGACCCTTCTCTTCCCACCCAGGCACTTCGTCATCGTCTTCTTCGTCATCTTCGTCGACAGGGGGCGCGGTAGCACCTTCGGTTGCGGATTCGTCCGCGGCAGTACGTTGTTGAGCTTGTTCCCGCGCTACTCTTCGAGTCTCTAGCCTAACCCTCTCTTGTCTCTGAGTGATGCCGATTTCCACAAGTGATAGCGTGTAGCGCAGCAATGTCGAGATTGACGCGATGGCCAAAAGTACGTATTCGAACCCAAACATGACCATTACTCCGGGGCGTGTTTCTGATAGTATGGATCCAATGCAGTACCGCATCATGAAGATATCGAAAGCGACAGAGAGGAGCAGGGAACTCATTAAACGCGTGTGGAATAGGCGGGGGTTTACGGGGGGTTGTTGCTCCAGGAACTCTACTCGTCCTTCGGCTATCCATTGCCACACCTTTCCCGCAAGAAGACAGAGAAACATGGCAAAGAACCAGATCCCGATGTCATCTCGGAAGATGGTCATAGCCAGGAGAGTCTCGCTAACCGCAAACCATGCCTTGTCGTATAGTTGTTCCGTCTCGATTGGGCGAAGAGGTCCGTAGAAGAGACGTTGGAGTCCATATCCAAAGCTTGCTGTGACTATGAGGGCGAGGTTTATCAGGAACTGCGCGCTGTCAGCTCATTGTTTGGACTGCGATTGTCTGAATCGCGGACCATAAGAGAGCCGGTGCTCTGGGAGATGTAGACGGCGGCGGAGTAGAAGTTAGGTCGCTCATAGTAGGCGCGGAACAAGACGATATTTGCTAGGACGGCCGAGCCCTTGACAGCATTAGCATTCCGAAATTGCGCGGCGATGGGGGGGGCTTTACCGCGACGTAGATCTGGAGTCTGGACATGACCAAAGAAAGGACACGCAAGCTGCACTCAATAGACAGTAGAAATGGCCATCCGAGGAAGAAGTGAACAAGTGAGCTTCAGGTGAAGAAAGGGAGCGTGGTGTGTCGGTATATTGGTATATTGGGATATTGGGATATTTCGGGTTTGCGGCTGCGGCACGTCTTGAAGCTTACAAAAGTAGGATTGACATATAAGACATATTGTATCGTACTTGACACGGTGGACTTCGCGCCATCACGCACGTGCGCGGGGCGGCAGCGGCTATGACGAATTGCCCGAGATTTATCGCCAAGCTCTGAGCGTTGGGGTTGGAGCTTGGCTTGGTCTTGTTGGTCTCTCTCTCACAACAATTCAACTTCAAACTTGACCTCAATACACTCGAACCAATGCCGATGTGTAACATGGCTATTTATTACATATTCATTCCAGATGTCACCCCCCGAAAGAACAATGGACCACATCTCAAGCTCCACACTTCAACTAAGCTCCTACCAGCCAATATCCGTCAAGCCTTGGGGCTCCATGCATGCTCGGGCGAATACCCGGATCAACACATACCTACTTGAGCCTCGTGAGCTTCGTGAGCTTCGTGGCCTTTTGCCGGTAATTGATTACAGTAATATTTGGGAAGCTTGCCCCAACTCCCCGGATTGGGGAATAGCTCAAGAGCTTGAGAACTTGAGGCAGACTTTTTCATGGACTTGTCTTTCTCGACTCTTTCTCCGCACGCCAGACCAATCTCGCCGGAGAGCTCTCCGTTGTCCATGTATCTCTCTAGGTACTAGGTACTAGGTACATTTCCTAGTGTATGGCTTTGCGTCATGGTTCTTTTCTTCTACTCATAATTCTTCACACATGGAGTTTAGCTGGTCGTGATGTGCCTTGCGTTCCCGCAGCGCGTGTCCGGAAAGACTGTCTGTTTGCGGGGTTGCGGGGCTCCATAATTACAGGAGCTAGCCCTGTCAATGCTGTCTTTTGGTACCATTTGGCCGTGTCCTGGCCAGATCCCCAATTCTTGGCCTACAAAGGCCTCGGGGGGTCCATCATGATGCCTTAGCTTACGAACTATGTAGTCTGCTACGCCTCCGGTGACCGTATAAAAGGGCCATGACTTCCCGACCTTGTCGACTCTGTATTCTATGTCCGTGAGCTGTCGTCGACTGGTACAACCACAGAACAGCTCCAAACTAATCCTAATTCCTCGAAGCAGCATGTTGTGGCCAATCTCTGCGCTGGGCTTCATGCTCAGTACTCTTCCTAGCATTCTTGCAACCAACTCGACCACCAATGGCACCAGTTCGGAGAACCTGACCGCTGATTTGATCATGTCCATGGGAAACAATACCTTGTTCAACCGGTGGAGGCCCACATCTCACTTCATTGCTCCAGCAGGATGGATGAACGCTAGTACCTCCAAGTCTCCGGTGCTGAATGGGCTCCAGTGGTTCTAACGTTTAATTCAGGATCCCTGTGGTATGATGTACGACCCTAATACGGATACATACCATGTACATTATCAGTGGCACCCTTACCATGTCAATTGGGGTACCTTCTCTATTCCTCTGTATTGTATGTGCAACACTAACATGGTTAGGCAATATCTCATGGGGTCACGCAACCTCGAAAGACTTGATTACATGGACAGATGTTGGTGGGTGGGAGGGTAACGGTGCTCAATCGCTGGTTACAGGACCTAATGGCTCATATAATCATCTGGGCATATTCTCTGGCACTGCCCAGCCGGTCAACCTGACCGGTGGTCAAGACGGAACAATCATCGCCTTCTACACATCCGTGCAACACCTCCCAACCAGTTGGGCAATTCACTACATACCCGGGACCGAGTCGCAATCCATTGCTATCTCCAAAGACGGGGGCAACACGTGGGAACAGTATGAGGGAAACCCAATTTTATCCGACCCGCCAGAAGGATGGAATATTACTGGCTGGCGTGATCCCTTTGTCGATCCTTGGCCAGCAATGGACAACGTTCTGGGCCAGACGGAGCCTCACTACTACGCTGTACTTGGCTCTGGCATCAAGGGCGTGGGTCCCCGTATCCCATTTTATAGTGCTCCAGCAAGGAACCTCACAGACTGGACGTTCCTCGGCGCTCTATGGGAACCCGCCGATAACACGAGCTTAGGTGCTACCGTTGAGACTGGAACTTACGGGTTCAATTTTGAAGTGTGAGTGAGATGGAAATCATAGCCTGAATGTATCTATTGACCCAATCGCAGGTCAAATTTCTTCTCTTTGGAAGATGAAGACGGCAACCTTCATTATTACGTTATGATGGGTACGGAAGGTGGCAATACCACTTTACACCCACGTGCACAGTGGGGCCTGTGGAACGAGGGAATAGTCTCTCGACGAGCCAATGGATCCGCACAATTCACTCCGGTCGCTGGTGGCGCCATAGATTCTGGACTGTTATACGCCGTCACAAGCTTCAACGACACCAAGAACAATCGCCGCGTGCAGTGGGGTTGGGCTCCGGAAGACTCGAACAACTTCGGCATTAACCAACAGGGCTACCAAGGTGCTTTCGCTCTTCCGAGAGAAATGTATGTAAAGAAGACGACTGGCATCATCAACGCTGACGGAAACCTCACGACTCTTGGCAACAACCGCTTAATCGAGCATAGCGACGGCACCTACACAGCCTACACACTCGGCGCCCGCCCCGTCCCCGAAGTCGTTCAAGGAATTCGAAATGGAACCATACAGAAGAACTATGCCTCTGGTACCATCAACTCGAGCTCCATTAGCGGCGAAGGTAGTTCCCACATTGAGATCAGCGCAACCTTCAGTAACTTCACGGGACCCGCTGGTGTGACTATTGCCGCTTCCCCAGGTGGCGAAGAGTACACGACCATCTCCTTCGACCCAGACACGTTCCTCGTCAGCGTCAACCGCACGTACTCGTCCACCATTTACCAATTCTCCAATTACACTGTCGTGGGTTACTTCTACCCCTACACCCTGGAAAAGAGTGGCAAGAAGGAGGATGTCGAGATGCACGTCTACCTCGATGGTTCACTGCTGGAAGTATATGTAAATGTAAGTCTCGTGAAACCTACCATTCAAAAGTTTTCCACTTTCTCCATCGCGAACACGAACACATACTAAGTATCCGTGTCACAGGACCGTTTCTGGCTCACAACCCGCGTCTACCCGTCCCGCACCGATTCGACCGGCTACGGCGTCTACGTGGCCGACGGTGCCAGTGTCCAGGTGTCCAACGTTGCTGTGTGGACGGGTCTGGCGAATGTCTTCCCCGAACGACCGCTCAATTCGAGCAGTCAACTGGTTTTTGACACGCCAGAGGAGACGGACAACTACATTTGGTGGGCTGGAAATTAGGAACCAAGATGGAATAGAGAACAAGGGAAGAAGAGAAAGGAGAGGCAGGAAGCTACGCAGTAGATTATTGACTTTGTGTAGCAGCTTGACACTCTTTCGCGGGTTCAAGTAGAAAAAATGTAATGTAAACGACATAATTTCTTGAAGTAATTTACCCAGCTAATTACCGGATTGTGGTAATTGATCAATTGCCAAAAGCATGACCTGAGGCTGCTCCAAACCACCACCCATCACGAGGACTTACCGCACCTTGTCACTTGCCTAGTGAGACACTGTGTAAATGGTGGTCTAGGAGATGCATATATACCAAGGCAGCATATAGGTCCTGTCATTAAACCCACCTCGGCATAATTCGTCCCACTACATGCGGAAACTTAGTTATAAGACGCAACTTTTGGCGTGGTCTCGTCCCAAGCGCGCTAATATCCCCACGTTAGTTACGAGATCATTAGTCCCGAGCGTGTTGCTATGATATCATGTCCAATGTTCACGTAACACACACGTCACATCTCCAAGCATAGGGATACGTTGAAGTACTTTGAATCGGAGATCCGGAACACCTTTACAAGCTATAAGCTATCCCTAAATCCCAAATGCCTGGAAATAGTCAGGAAAACTCTCTCAAACATGTATCGTCGTATCACTCTTATCTCATGCCCGACTGCATCTCGGTATCCACGGTTCAGCCGCTCAGAAAAGACGCTCATAAAGGTACATAAACAGGAGGGGGATCATCAAGGGGGAATCTACAACTCGTCGTGAACATCAGCGGTATCATCAGGCTTGACGGCCTCCTTTGCAGCCTCGGTGGCTTCTGAGGCGGCAGACTTGACGCTCTCGGTAGCCTTCTCAGCCTTTTCAGCGACCTTCTCCGTGGCAGCCTTGGCCTGCTCGGGCAGATCCTCGGCAGCCTTCTTGACAGCCTCCTTGGCCTCCTCGATCACAACCTCGACCTTGTGCGAGCCGTTGTCCTTGATGAACTGGGCGAGGTCCTCAATGGTGCGGGAGCCAGAGTAGTCAATGGGGGCATCCTTCTTTCCAGCGGCGAAGAGCTTGATGGTGGGGAAACCCTGAATCTCATCGGGAACGTCGTTGGCGGTGGCATCAACCTTGGCAACTGTCACAAGTTTGGAGAACTTGTCGGTAGCGTACAAGGCGGCGAGCTCCTCGTACTTGGGGGCGAGAGCCTTGCAGTGTCCGCACCATGGGGCGTAGAACTCAACGAGGACGTCCTTGTCATTGTTGATGACGACCTCCTCGTAGTTCTTGGCGACGATGACGGCGACAGGGCCCTCTTGAGTCTCGGGAATGGGCTCGGACTTGATGCTGGGATCGACCTTTCCGGCGAGGAATTCATCGACGAACTTGCCAATCTCCTTCTCGGTGATAGCCGCCTCCTGGTCGTAAGGGAACTTCTGGTTCTTATCGGTCTTCTGGATGGCGAAAGCGGGGAACTTGTCAGCCTTCAGGTTGAGGTTGCCAGCGTGCTGGCCGAAAGACTTGGCATCAATGGTTGCGAAGTTGATGGCGCCCTTGTGCTTCTGAGCAAGGGGCTTGAGCTCCTTGGCAAGGGTGTCGCGCTCCTCCTGAGTTTCGGCGAAGATGTAGGCGAGGGGAATTCCAGCAGCCATGTAGCCACTATAGGTCTCGGGGCCAACCTCACCGACGAGAGGGGTAGAGGCAATCTTGGCGAACGACTCGATAGCTGCCTTGTCGAACTTCTCAGTGAAGATATCCTTGCCATCATCGAAGGATTTGTAGAGAACGAGACCAGGCTGCTCGACACCGGCAGCCTTGGCCAGAGCAGCGTCATTTGTGGCGCCGAAAAGGTAGCTGTCGCGGAGACCGTTGGCGACGGATGTGTAGGTCTCGTTGGTGGTCTTGTCATCGGCGGCAAAGTAGGCGACGAGGACAACCTTGTCGGAACCCTTGAACTCCTCAATGGTATCCTTATCAACGACGGACACGGCAGGCAGGTTCTGCTTGGTCATGTATGAAATGATAGCATCCGCTTTCCGCTGGCCGGTGTAGGGTGAGATGTTATTGGGACCGCGGAAGACCTTGAGGGTGGGGTAGCCCTCAACACCGTACTGCTGGCAGAGATCTTGCTCCTCTGTGCAGTCAATCTTGGCCAGCGCAATGTCCTTCTCCTTCAATGTGGTAGCAGCTGTCTCGTACTCGGGTGCGAGAGCTTTGCAGTGACCGCACCATGGGGCGAAGACTAAACGTTCAATTAGCTCAGGGAGTACTTGAAAACCATTTTCAAGGCGCGAAGTTACATACACTCTGCGAGGACGAGGTCATTCTCCTCAACGAAGCCCTTGAAGGTGTCCTTCTTGAGCTCGTGTACGTCGGAAGCGAGGGCGACGGCAGCCAGAAGGCCGCAGATGGGGACGCTGTAGCGCATGGTGGACTCTTTCTGGAATTGAAGGACAAAGAGAGGGTGGTGGAGGGGGAGGGGGAGTGGTAGTGGACGGAGACCGGCGAGGGGGTTTTTATTCTAAAGGCGGAGACCGCGTGGCGTTAGTCGTCTTTCACCAAAGGTAAAGGTGTCAAGTTCGCAGCGGGGCGGCTGAGCAAGCTTGACTTTAGCGCGCCAGTGACGCCAAGTCTAATGTATTTGAACGACCCCTGTCTGCTTCTCACAGTTGCAGTGGCTTATCACTCACTCACTTTCCGCGAGGCCACGTTGTAAGTAAAACTTCCTCTTTTTTTTTCTTTTTTTTTTCTCTCTTCTCTATGTATGTACTGTGATACGCCCTGCCTGCTCTACAAGGCAAGGAAGGCTGTCCAACCCGTGTCTCTATCTATTTTTCCAGTAATAAATGCCTCTATTCCCCATCTTCATGCGGTCTACATACATAGTGCCCAGCCCCTGCCGATCCGGAAGTTCATTATTAATTATTAATGTACTTGGGGGACTTCCCTTTACGAGGTATGAACTAACCATGTACATATGTATGTATGGGTATGGCTGTTCTTCGGTGCCAGGTGGTCTCATGCATCGCTTACAATATCGCCATTGCATTGCAAATCACCCCTGGTGGCGGTGTTCGGGCTTGCTTCACTAAAGATCACTAATCTCACTGAGAGCCCCAATAACTAATAGTAGCACAGCAAAGGTAAAGGCTATGGTATTGCATGTATACAAGTATATATAGTCCCTTTCCAGAATGTAGGCGGAGACAAGTGCTGTCTCGGCATCTCTGCGTTCCAGATGAGGAAAAACTCCCGAGCGTGGGTTCCTCTGATATCTGTTACTATTTTGAATCAAGGTATGTACTCATGTATCAATTCATGTCATGGGATAATTTCTGGATAGAGCCAAGATTTTCAACCCGATCGGGAATTTTCAGGAAGACACACACACACATATATATATATTCAATCAAGTACGGCTCAATGACAGGTCGTCTTGCAACAACAGTATAAGTGAACGGTAGGTCTGGAAAGAAAAATGGCACTTGTTAACGACGAGTTCAAATAAACAAACAAGGCCACGCAACCGAATTTCCAAAGCTGCACCGGTGAAACTTTTACTGGCCTTGTACAAGCCTGGCAAGCCTCGGCTTATCTCCTGCTACCTCCTACGTCGTAAGACAATGGGTGGAGATGGACAAAGTATGAGCGTCACCTTGCTCTCTGCATGCCTCGTGTCGTGGAAGAGGAGATGCGATGTCGAGAGGTATTTCCAAGCCAATATACCTCTCAAGCAACTGGTGCCATCTCCTGTCTCCCCCCAAACCCCTCTTCCAATTTCTTCAATCTCTCTTCTTCTCTCTTCTTCATCTCCTCCTGCACCTTCACCCTTGCCGGCACCAACATTTGTCTTTCACCCTCAATCTTCCACCCCTCTAGACTCTCCTTCCCAAGTGCCTTCAAAGTCTTCCGCTCCACAACACTATACTTCCCATCCTGCCTATCAAAGCAAAACGGCTCTTGAATACTGACTGGAGGGTTTGTGATCACACGAACTCTTCGCAACATGTTGTTGTTGGCCGAGTGCAGCATAAGAGGATGTAGTAAGTAAACGTCACCGACTACACCGGTGACTTCGACAAAGGCGTCGTCTGGCATCGAAGCCGCGAGGTCGTTGAACCATTCTAGACCCTGCTTTCCTTCTTCGAAGCCGGGGTTCTGCGCTCGCGTTGCCATCCGGGGACTCACACCCTCGGGGTGTTCGTGAAGATGTTTTGCTACGAAATGGATCGCATCTGGGCAGATGATAGTCCCGCCGCCGTTAGGTACGATATCGCTCCATAGAGGAATAACGAGAAGTGCCTGTTCAGGCGAATCCAGATAATGCACGAAGAAGTCACCATCCACGTGCCATCCTTTTAATTCCTGGGGTTTAATGTATTTATTGTGTCCAGCAGGAGAGCCGAGGTTGACAATGAAGCCATCTCTCCAAGCAGATACTTCAGCGTTGATGTGGGACGGGGAGAGCAGTGCGTTGATGCCAGACCAGACTTTGGGGGCGAAGGTCGAGATGGAGAATGTAGAATGCCAGGGCATATTTGTACGTTCGGTGTGCCTGGAGAAAAAGCAGTCAGAGGGAATTGCTACGAGTAGGAATAGATGGGTGTGATTGTACCATGTTGTCATATCATCCGGATCCATTCCTAATCTCGCCCACATCGTAGCCTGCAGATCAGCGGCCTGCTCTTTCGAGAAGCAATTCTCCAATTTGACCCAACCATGTTGGAGGAAATGATCGATCTGTGTTTGTTCAAGCTGGTGTTCTTGATCCTGTTCCGCCATCTTTCTGTAGCGTAATATCAAAAGATACTTTGCCACCCAAGTTGCAAGCAGCAAGCGGGAGAGTTTGTATTTCTTTATTCCCAACGCGCTAGAAGGCCGCCCTTTTCCAACGTCACCATCGACGCGTTAAAGCGCACTTTAGCCAATTTATCCGGTGCACTTCACGCTGACAATAACCTAGTCCTCAGACGATTTCCACGTGGGAAACAGCGATGGGACGAGGTGTGGGATGTGGGACGATCAGATGCGGGGTGTGCGGTTATGGGAAGCCGATGCATCGTGCGGGATCTAGGACCGACCAGGCGTGTATGCTTACAAGGTGAATGAAAGGCTCAGCTTCGCGCTGGAGGTTGGTAAGTCGATTGTGTGAGTTGAAATGGTTTCGTAATATCAACATCGGCATCGGCACTGACAATAGCAAGGCGGGTTTTGTGTGAATTTGGACAGTGGGCACTCTTGTTCAAAGCGTCCTTCGATCGTGATTGACCTCCACATTATCACATGCAGCATTATACCGCTCCTCTCTGCCCTTCTGTACATTTGCATCTGGAGCTTCCTCTTCCTCATCCTCATCATCTATCCAGCTCCGAGACATTACAACTTGATCACCGTCGGATTTCAAACCGACCTCTGCTTCCTCGTCCGAGGAAGTTGCCCCCGAGTGCAGCTTCGTGAACACGCTGCTGTTTGAGGACTTTAACGTATCCATGTACAATTTATCTTCGATGCTTGCTGCTGTTCTGTTGCTACCCTTTATTGCATTCTGCGAGAAGACGAACGATCGTGTTTGGGTGATGAAAGAGTTGAGATGCAGGACTTTGGCGACCATGCGGAAGAGAGGCTTGAAGGACATAGCGCAGGCGGCTTCTAAGTACAGACCGGGTTCTATAATTGTCCAATTTATGGCATCGGTGTTATCTAATACGATTAGAGGCTTGCATAATAATATTGTCCTGGACGCATAACTTACAAGTGGCGTCGGCAAAGTTGATTCTACAGAATACAACCGTGCGGACGATGGAAGCAACGATGCCCCTATTGCAGTTAGCAAGGTACTGAACAGCAGCGTTCTTATTCCTAAACTTACACGCTACCCAAGAGAAAAATGAGCAGAAGACCGACTTTGCGCGCGCGACTAATCTTTAATTCAACCACGGTACGGATGGGCAATATCAAAACGACGACATCAGAGATGATATTAGGGACACTGCCACTCTTTGAGAATGCCATGATGTTGAAACAGACTCCGCTTGGTATTGTTTTATCCCAGTTGAAGGCGAATGGCCGGCATTGGAAAACGATAGCGATAGTGAACGAGACCCACGTTCCAATGACAATGTAGATGACGATCCAAGTAATGAGTCTGGTCGTTTTGCCCGTGAAGACTTTGAGATAGAGTAGCAACACAGCTAGCTTGGAGAATGCAACCGCCGATGGGTGTACTAGTTCAATGACCATGATGCCTTTGTAGTGCACGACAAGCATTTCTGGGTCCATCTGTATTACGTAATCTTGATGATGACCTGTACCTGCTATCTGGACCATGACTGTGTTTTCAATTAGTCGACTGCTCGGTAAGAAGATGGTTCTGACATACAGATTCCAGTGATACATAGACCTATCTCCGCCAGCCATGCAAAGGGTATGAGAACATCCTCAATGCTCAACTTGGTTTGCGCCAGGTACCGTGCATAGTAGCGAAGACCAACAAATAGTGTGGAGCAGATGATCGTCAAGGAGGCTGTAGCGATGACTAAGGGCGAAGAACAAAACTCAGCACGAGATCTTTGCAGAACTAAAACTGGCAGATGAAGAGGCTTTGCAGAGTGAACTTGATCCCTTTGCCCTCTACCTGCTATTCTCTTTGGGTGTGGTAAGATTTAGTACGTACCTGTTGGGCCGAGATCGTGCGCCAGCCATTCTGGTGAATGCTGTTGGGTGGTCGACATTTCGTGATTAATGATGGACTACCAGAGCCAACATGGAAAGAAAAGAAAATCATCTAGACGACGCGGAAACTGTTGAAGGTCATTGAACATGCATAATTCTATCGAGTTTCCACTCTCAGGCATATCCGTGCACATTTCATCGCCTTAAAGCCCACAATCAGTCGGAAGAAGAAGATGATTCGCACATGGTAGTTGAGTGTAATGGGACATGGGCTACGTACCGCGTATACTGAAACTGGTAACATTTCACGCATAGATGTATAAGTAGAAGGGCCCTTCCCGGTCCAACACACTTCGCGTATCACATGCTTCCCCGGGGAAGTTCTACCAGCGTTTGCCCGACCCTAGGTACACAGTACACAGTACATAGAGCATCTAGTGTGTTAAGTCCATTACAGTATCTAGCACGAAAAAACAATCTGTGAGCATCATGGAAAGTCTCAAATGAGCCGAATCTAGACCCAAGAGTATGCGCTCTAGCGAAGAATATGGAACACCGCCCGCAAAACGCGGAAGTATGGCAACGACCAAATGAAAAGGGGTGTATATATTTGGCTCAACCACGACTAGTTCTGTATCGTGTTCGATAAAGATGGGTGGAACTTCAAGATCCAGGTCTTCTCGAAGAGTCTCTTTGCCGAAGTACATACACTAATATAGTGATGAAACGATGAAACTGCCAAAGGATCCCTGGTCGTGGTTCGGTACTTCGGCGTCGTGCATGAACTCATGCAGAGATAGACCTCGCTTGTTGAATACGATGACATGGTGAAGGGTCGTATAACCTTTGGAGACAACATTCTTCATGCAGGTTGGAGGAATAATAGTCAAAACATAATAATGGACCCGAATATATGCCTCTGTCCTCGAAAACGTGGGACGGCTCAGTCGCACCCGAAGAAATGCCTGCATACATATGTTATTTGAGGTGATTGGACTGGCCGGACAAAACGAATGCGGATAAGGAGGGAACTGAGCTTGAGGCCATCTCCGTATTTGAAGTCTTTATATGATGCAGAGATACTGATAGAAGCATCCATGAAAAGTCAATCATGGAAAGTCATGCTGCTGGCGCCTCGACTACGAATGAAGCGTACGTCAGCTCGACGCTGATGTAGACGTAATATCCAAATGCGCAGTCCGAAGAAGGAAGCGTTCGAGAATAGGATCTTCACTACTCTCCTCTATTTTAACCTTTGTACCACGTCAGAAAAGAGTGACAGAGATATCGTGCAAAAGAATGACTGGTTCATACGGTGGGGCTCTGAATGCGATCCTTTTGCCTTTTGTATTTCTTTAGATATTGTGGAAGATTGGGGTAAAATCTCTAGTCTGATGAACGGTCCTGATGTGAATGTATGTAGATGGGATGCTAAAAAAGAACAGGTCTAGTATGGTAGCTGACACGCTTCTGAGATCGGGGAGGCATAAATTCCAGGGACACTTTTCATGTCTTAGAACGGGATTTGCGCCTGGGAACAAGGCTCTGAGAGGCGGGGGAGCGGGATAGATCTCGGCAGATACTCCAGTTCATCTGTGTTGCAAAGGTCAGGACGAGCGCTCGACAGAATCCGACGTGAATGTCTAATCTTGGATCCAGGAGATCGCGTTGCGCGCAGTCACGTGAGAGAGATTTTAGCCTCAAGCTTTCTCCCTTGCAGGTGAGGCTGCAGACAGGACCTGCTTTGCCGTTAGCTCCATATATCTCCAGGGTGATTTGCGGACCGTTCCTACAGGCAAATAAGAGCGAAGAATTGATGTCGACGGTCTGCTGGATGAAAGAGAACGTGGAGGGTGAGGTTATTGTATAAATCAATGGCTAGTCTTTTGCGCTAAATAGTCGCCTAACGAACGACGCGTCCTGGATTTCCGAATACCTCGACACCCCTCCGTGCCCTCCCCTCCTCCACGCCCTCCCCTCTACCTATGTCTCCACCAATTCGCGTCATCCCCGCCCGTGAACGCGAGAGCATCGCGCCCATACATCCTTCGGCGTCGAAACGCCCGCGGGCGCACACGAACGATGATGCCGGCCGCAAGGCTAGCGTGAGTACCCTCTCATTGGAGGTATATTAGCACAAATATATTTACTTTGTCGACAGAGCAAGCGGTTGCGTCCCTCCACCACAACGCCTGAGCCTAGCGAGGCAGATTCCAGAGAGTCCGATGACAGATCAGGATCGGATCTTGACGGCGATGACGGCGATGACGCGGAAGACGAAAATGCCTACTTCCAGGCGACACAGGCCGTCGCGAAACACTTCCGACCTACAGAGGCCAGGAATAATACTGCTGCCGATTTTGGAATTATTGAGGAAGTGCGGTGCACAAACTTCATGTGCCACCAGCAGCTCACAGTCACCCTGGGCCCTCTGATAAACTTCATCATCGGACACAACGGTAGTGGAAAAAGTGCAGTTCTCACGGCTCTGACACTATGTCTGGGGGGTAAAGCTACTGCGACAAACCGTGGTCAAAATCTCAAAAGCTTCATCAAGGAGGGTAGAGAGTAAGCTTGTCTCGTCTACTTACTCTTCGAATGTAATTGATGTTTGTCTCTAGTCATTGCAACCTGTCCGTGAAGCTCAAGAACCAAGGACCATCGGCCTACAAGCCAGATGTGTATGGCGCATCGATCATCGTTGAACGTCACTTCAACCGAGCTGGCTCATCAGGATTCAAATTGAAGGACAGAAATGGTAAAATGGTATCCACTAAGAAAGCAGAGCTAGAGGATATCATCGATGCTTTTGCCCTACAACTCGATAATCCGATGAATGTCCTAACGCAGGACAATGCCCGCCAATTCTTGAACGATTCCAATCCGAAAGACAAATACAAATTCTTTCTCAAAGGAACTCAGCTTGAAAACCTGAGAGGGGAGTACGATTTGCTCAAGCAGAATACCAACACTCAATTAGCCAAGTCCGAGACTCTGAAGGCGGATGTTGCCGATCTGAAAGGAAAATATCGGGAAGCAGTACGGAAATACAAGCAAGCATCAAAAATGGAAGAAAATCGGCAGAAGCAGACACTTTTGACAGATCAAATGGTATGGGCAAGGGTGGAAGAAGAGGAGCAAGATTTGGAACGCATCGAGAACGAGATTACCATGGTCAACAAAAAAATCGAGCAGCGGACTGCTGACGCCGACTCTCAATCTGAAAGATATGCGACCGCTCACCAGGCTCTATCAGAAGCGAACCAGATGAAGGAGGATCGCCAAGCTGAATTGGCGCCTGAACAAGAACACTATGAAGAGGCGAAGGCGAAGTTTCAGGAAACAAGAAGCAGCCTTTCCAAATTGCTAGTAAGTGGGGGAGGGGCTTTCTGTGTGTGCTTAGAATATATACTAATCTTCACTAACAGGCAACCGAAAGAGTCATCGTTCAGACGATTCAAGCGAAACAGAGAGCCATTGAAAGATATGAAGCTCAAATCGCTGAGCAGCGGGAACGCCAGGCAGAGGCGGATAACGGTCAGCACGCGCAAAAGATGCAAGAATTGAAAGATGCCAAGGAGGAGTGCGAACGAGCGAAGGCGACCTGCATAAGTCACAACGACAGCTTACCGGTCTTGAATCAAGAATTGAAAACAGCACAAGACAAGAAACAGCCGGTGAATAACAGGCTCCAGGAGCAACGACAGGCCGAGCAACGCTCTAAGACCACCATTCGCAGTTTGGAGCAAGGCCAGCGCAACTGGATTGATTCTTTTCCCAACCCTAGGAACCTGGACAAGCTTTTGCAACTGATTACACAAAATGAACGCCGGTTCAGTACTCCTCCTATTGGTCCCATGGGTCGTTACATCAAACTTCTGAAGCCAGAATGGGGATCCATCTTAGAAAAACAGTCCGGCCCTGCTATGAATGCTTTCATTGTCACGTCCAAGGCAGATCAACAAGTTCTGGCCAATCTTATGAAGAATGCGGGATGGTATGTGCCCAAATGCTTAAACATCCACGTGAAGACTAACGTACCACAGCTACCAGGCTCATCCCATTTATATAGGGCGGACCGCAATCACCTCGAAACTCCAGGAGCCCGCCGATGAACTGGATACTTGGTTGAGAGTGCTCAAGTTCGACGATGTTCGTGTCCGCGACCAGATGATCATCAATCAATCGATCGATCAATGCGTATTGATCTCAGACCGAGCAAAAGCTACGCAGTTCATGCAACAACATGCCAGCTCGAGGAAGAACGTGAAGATATGCTTCACGATGGCTGATGGTGAAACCAGGAAAGGTTTCTCTATACACGTTAATCCCAATAGCAATGCAATGGCAATCAATCCAATTCTGGAGTTCACGGGCAACGGCCGTATGCAGGCAGACAAGGACAAAAAGCTTCAAGAAGAGAGAAGGAACCTGGGTCGTATCCAGCAGGAGATGGAGGCCACCGATGCACAGGTAAAGGAACTCCAGAAAGACGTAGATCGATTTACTCGTTCGTTAAGAGATCACGAGACCCGGAAGCGTCAGCTCAACGTACGTTATCAGCAGTCCCAGCAGGCCGTAGAAAATCTCGAACAAGAACTCAGCGCAGCAACTCCTGATGCAGGGCTCATCGAGTCCTTCCAAGAAGGATTGGAAGAAGTGAAAGCGGAAAAGGAGTTCCAAGAGGCCCAATTTGAAGACATCACGATCCAGAAAGACAAACTGAACGAGGAGGCACGGATCCACAAAGACCAAGTCGAAAAAGCTACTCAAGCCATCGCAACCCTGAAGAACAACCTGGACAGAGCACAGGCCAAGATTGACAAATTGAGCGAAAAACGAGAAGCTGCTCTGCGCAACAAGAACCGTGCTTTGGCCGAGGTTGATGCTGCACAAGCGAACAAAGCGGAGTGGGAGGAGAAACAACGAGCACAACTCGTAGTCGTCCAGGAGAACACCGAAGCTGCCAACTCTATCTCTAGTCCTCGGGGTCGTGTCGAAGTTCCTCGTGGAGAGAACTGGGAGACTTTGACCAGGAAGATAGAAGCCTTGAAAGCGTCGATCACGTCCAGTGAGAAGGAACTTGGCGGAACGGAAGTGCAACTGATGGACAGAGCTCTGGAAGCCAAACGAAGGCACAAAGCAAAGCTGGATGATTTGAACAGCACTGAAAAGT
The DNA here is from genome assembly GCA_010093715.1 of Pleomassaria siparia CBS 279.74. Taxonomy (NCBI): domain Eukaryota; kingdom Fungi; phylum Ascomycota; class Dothideomycetes; order Pleosporales; family Pleomassariaceae; genus Pleomassaria; species Pleomassaria siparia. The sequence continues at coordinate 1,259,979 of MU005774.1, read as the reverse complement.
TGCTACAGGTAAAAGGGATCAATCTCCACCATGAATTAAACTGTCTGACTATCCACTAGGCTTTCCTGAGAGCTCTGAAAATGCGAGATGATCGTTGGCACAGATTCAAGAAAGATATCGCACGGCGAGCTCGTGTGACATTCACTTATCTCCTCAGCGAACGACAGTTCCGAGGGGATCTTGCGATCAATCACCACGAGAAACAACTTGACATCCATGTAAGCAACTGAATAACACAGTAGACATGACGTCCATACTAATTTAAAAAGGTTCAACCGGATATCACTGTTGCGAGTGGTTCTGGACGACAAACGAAAACGTTGTCTGGCGGAGAGAAATCATTCTCTACAATCTGTTTGCTGCTTGCACTCTGGGATGCCATGGGCTCCCCTATACGATGTCTTGATGAATTGTGAGCTGCCGTTGTTGATCTTTAAGCTTATGCTGACGTTACATAGCGACGTCTTCATGGATAGCGTCAATCGCGACATTAGCATGAAGATGATGATCCAAGCTGCTCGACGTGCTGTTGGTCGTCAGTACATCTTGATCACGCCACAGGCTATGAACAGTGTGGAGCATATGCACGACGTTAAAATTCACAGGTTAGTGAATTTCCGAACACGTGTTTACTGGCACAACTGACAAAAGAATAGAATGACGGATCCTGAGCGGGGCCAAACAACGCTCAACGTTGGCGGATGAGATGCCAAGGTTGCAGATTTGCATTATTTATCATTTGGCGTTTTGGGCTTCACTTGTATGGACATGAGATAGTATACCCACGGCATGTGCAGATCTTTTAACGGGATATGATCTTAGCAGTAACTACTTCTTTTCATGGGCTCTTGCTGGTGGTGGCATGCATGTGGTTCACATGGGGATTTGCCGTGGTTATTTGAGATGCATATATACATATCCCTCTTACATATGTACGACGAAGTTTTGCAGGTCTATTCATGTTTTTTGATCCATTTGTTGGAGTGTCTTTGTCTATATTTATCCCTGTGCTGGGGTTGCTCGATGCGGGGACTTCAGTCTAGCATCAGATCTGCAACAAGGGCAAACGACTATGATAGGCTCAGCACGAGGCAGTCTGTGCGGCTACATAACACATCGATCACGCTACATCGAGGGTCTCGATGTCTGGTTCACTCCGCGACAACACACCAGCCAGGTCATACTTTTTCTGCCTCACGTATCTGCATACCTCTATATGAGGGTCCATGCCTTTCTATCTGTGAGACGCGCGTGTCTCTGAACAGCATGGATTTCGATTCCCCGCTTTCCGTACCCGGCACGCCTAGGACCGTCTCGCCCTCTCCGTTCGAAGATGATCGAACCAGCACTTCATCGCCCTCCCAGGACGGTGTATACACCATGTCTACACAAGCAGATGCGGACGGCGAGTGGGAGTGTGTTTCGGGCGCCGGCGCAGCCAGCGCAGCCAGCGCAGCCAGCGCACCTCATATATCAAGGAAGACGGCCGCAAAAGTTGTCAAAGGAAAAGAAAAGGCCAGGAAGGGACCCTTGAGGTTGCTCGACCTCCCGGTGGATATACTCAAGGAGATTATACATCAGGTGAGCGTCTGATATGATCTGCGTCGACAGTCGTCGATGTGCGTAACCAGGCTAACCTACCACACAGCTTCCTCACACGAATGACCTGACATCGCTTGCCCTCTGTCACTCCGCTCTCCACCGCCTCACGATTCCTTGTATCTACTCTCGCTTTGATATTGTTTGGCCAGACGAAAGTAACCACGCGGAACCTAAATCAGGAGTGGATGCTCTAACATTCGGTCTCGCAACCCTGGTGATGGGCGAGGATAGTTTCCCCCATCAGATTCCACAACGACAGTCTACAGTCTCAACTTCTGCTCAGATGACTTCTAATAAGTCTACCTCGACACCTTACCCGATACCGCGAAGACGATTTGGGAATTACTATGCGCAATATACCAAAAAGTTCTCCCTTGGAAACGGCCCAACGCCATGGGTCCAGGAATACATGATCGCCAAGGAGGGCGGAAAGATGCTGGGAACCCTAGTTGCTCTTGCTATCGCACGGATGATCAATCTTGAGACCTTTGTTTGGGACATGCCGACGGGAGTTTTGCGAGATGTGTGGCTGGCCCTGTCCAGCCTTGCAGACCGAACGGATGGAGAAGAATGCCGTCTTGATCGGTTGTGGATCAGATGGCATGACAACACATTAGACTCTCTTGTTCCCGCGCCTCCGCCACCAATGCTGCATAACAACGTACCCCCACCACCAAATACCACGCATCCTAGTGGACTGGGTGTAGTCCAGGCTCCTGTGTTGGTCCCCGCCCCATACGCCTCAGCGACACCATCTGCCATAGATAGAGTGGAGCATCCCAATTTCTCTGTCATACCTGCTCTGAAGAGTCTGAGCGTCTTGGATATTGACGAACTACCATATTTGGACGAGATGAGCATTCTCATAGCCCGATCCCAACGGAAGCTGCGAGAGCTGAGGGTCGGCATCGCACCACACGCCCAACAACGGGACTGGGTAACGGTGTGGGACGGTGATGGAATCCAACAGGTTGATTACAATGCAATATCAACGGCAGCAAGTTCTATAGGCGAGAAGAGACTAGGAGGTATTTTGGGGATTCTTGTAGGGCGAGTCCACAACATGCGCCAGACTGAGGAGCCTCCTGTGTCTATCCCCATTGCGAGCGGAGTATCACATCGACCAGCAGATGTTAATGCGACGAAAAGTGGGCCAGGAACTGCATTGCCTTTCCATATGCCACAACACGACCGAGATCCAGATTACAACGCGGATCATTTTGACGGCGGCTTGGAGGACGCGCCCATCCAAGAAGGCGTAAGTCTACTTAGCGGCATACAACCACCCGTTTCCGGTACTCCCGAGGAGGAACCCCTTGCAGACCATGGCCTCGGTGTATCCTTCTGCGTATCATCCAACATGCCCGTCGCGGACCACAAGATCAACAGTAATCCAGACGGCGCGAATGAACATGAGTCTATACTGAATGGAAAACTGAGGTTGGAGGTTTTGGAACTTGAACGCGTTCCGCTCTCCGTTTCCGTTCTTTTAAAAGCCCTCGACTGGACGCTCCTTACCACTCTGACTCTGTTGCACTGCAACAATCATGAGCATCTGTGGAAATCCCTTCGGCGCACATATACCCCTCGGCAATCATATCCCGCTGGCTCGCCATCGTCATCAACGAAAGCATACAAGGCCTCTTATACCCTTCGATCCGAGTATGTCTTGAGCCTGAAGAAGATACACACCAACACAGTTTCGCCATCCTTGATATCTTTCTTGAAAGAAACTCTCTCGCCCAATAGTTTGGAAGAGCTGTACCTCCAAGAGTCACGGTCTTATCCTTCGACAGTGACTGTAGATGCGATCTATCGTGGACCCCTGAAGCGGCATCGGTCGAGTCTGAAAAGGTTAATGATAGATAGCAGTGAAAAGGGACATGATGGCCATGCTACAACTAATTCGAGATGGAGGAGATGGATGCTCAATCGGGAAATCCTGACATTCATCACGAGCGGTCGCATGAACAGCTTACGAGAACTTGCCGTTTCTATCGATTACAAAGACTGGGTAAGTCGTGCGAGAATAGACGCAGGTCCAGATTTGCTAATTCTTCAACAGCACCATTTCCTGCAGCGACTTCCATTGATACCCCATATTCGTTCTTTGTACATTCCTCACATTGCTGATCATGCCCACGGTAACAACATCGACCCTCAAGAGCTAGCATACCAAATCTTGGACATCGTACATTTACGCCCCGAGATTGAGATCTGCTACATGGGTATATCTACCAAGTGCTTCGAAATCCTAGAAAATCGGCCAACCAACTACGATTTGCGGCATGATGGCCTCACGTATGGGCCTACCGGGGGGCAGGGGGGTGGATATGCACCACATGATCCTCTCATGTCAGACGACGAATCTGAGGCTACGGAGGATGAGGACGAAGATGACCTTGATGGTGGCGTGGGAACCACAGGCGAAGTCGAAGAGACCGACTCAGAAGCCGACGATGAGACCCATGACGACTCTGACGATGATTCTTTCTTACACGATGAACGGAAAGGGCCTAAATTGCGCGTACGAGAGATAGTAAGCCAGGCCCTCGATCACACCTATCTAGTGAGTTGCTAACTAAGCTAGTTGTATTATGAGGAGCGTATCAAAATATACAGAGTCCGCCACGGCATTCTCAAACCGTGAGAAGCATTCACCAAACGTTGGAGTTAGAGGGAATGGAGCTGATCGGATCGGAAACTGCATTAGGATTCAAGCGGAATAATAGTATTTTGGGTGCCATCTGGTGGCGTATTTTCGGGGATGTCAACAAGGAGTTTGGGGCATAGGATTCAAGTGGCATTCGATCTCAGGTACACGGCTGTCTCCCTGTTATTGTAGTCTTACATGTCACTGTGTATGCTCTCTCTCTCTCTCTCTCTCTCTCTCTCTATATATATATATATATATATATATATATATATTTGCTGGAAGAATATCCATACCACTACCACAGTTTGGCTGTGCACACGCTCACAATTTACACGTGCGCAGGTGATGATTTCGTGGGCGTGTAAGGTACTTGGTCTGTGCCAACCTTCCGCCGCTCACCTTCGATACTGACAGTGTGCGGGGTTCAACTTGTGAACAACAACAAATTATCATGACTGTCGGTTGTTCTGTTTTGCAACTAGCGACGTCGTATCTGCAGTCTCTGTTTATTTTGCCTCCCAACCATTGACCTTGGCCAAACGCGATTGACACACTCTACGCCACCATGGACTACCAAAGTCTCGCCTTTGCATCCGTCTTCCCCGTTCCCTCACTCTCGCATACAACACCTACTCCGATCGCGACGCCTGATCTCGGGTACACTGTGCCCGGACAATCATTCGGAAGCCCGTACATTAGCAATGCCAGCGGACAACACCGCGCGGTGCGGCGCAACCTCGCCTGGAGCACCGCAACTCGTTTCCTTAGCCTTCCGAAACAGATCGTAGGCACGAACGCGTCTTTCGACGCGCTGCGGCTGCCGAGGAATTTAGAGATAGAGGATGCTCTGGTATATCTACTTGTTGGAGAGGGCAAGAGCGAGGGCAAACACGAGGAGAGCTTGGTGGACTGGTATACGAGCGAGGTCCGGCTACATTTTGCGAATCTTGTACGGCCGATACTAGAAGAGTTATGGAACAAAGTATTCGATGTCTTTTGGTATGTATGGTGTGCGCTGGCTGATATGATGAACAGGAGATCGAGTTGCGACATGCTTGGGAACTACTAGGCCACACACAAGAGGTACTACAGCGGGTCCAGCACCTCTACCTACAATCATTTAGCGACCATATACTTCCCTTCCTACTTCAAAATAACATCTCTTCCTCCTCTTCCACGATTCGCCCAAACAGGCCCACACACGCTGCTGATGCCTACGCGGCCGATTCCACGGACTGGAGTTTCCGCCGAGACATACATGCTGTTTTCGCTCATTGCGTACCTTCTCAACGCTTCTCGAAAACGCTGAGCTACATACTGTATGACTCAGGTTGCAAGCTGTTCCGTATCTACGCACGGCAGGACGGCGTTCAGCCTGTCCCCGAACCTGACGATATCCGGGCTTCTCGTCAGCGCATGACGGATCTACTGCAGGGCTTGGAGCAAGTGGGACTTGGAGGAGACATTGCTCAGAAGGCATTTGCACATTCAATGGACAAGCTGTTGGATTCTTTTATAACCAGCCATTATCTCAAGGTGGATTGGTTTTCGAAGAAGTCAGTCGTTCCACAAATACGAATGTGGATCAGGGATGGCTTCTGTCCACTCGTCGAACTGGTAATGGAATGCTTAAGATGCGATCCTAGCAATGTACAGCCAACCGAGTTGCAATCGTGGCAGGAAATGGCACTGGGCAGGCTGGGGAGAGCGAGAGTGGATGACCTATTCGATTTTGTGATTAACTGGGACAGGAGTAAAGGTGCAATTCTTGATATCAAGGCAAGTAATTGGATATATGTAATTGAAATTCTGCTTATACTTGCAATAGGAATACCTCAAAATTGCCGGAGCAAAACAGAACTTGACGTCCAGTTTCTCACAGCAAATCTCAAGGCGATTGCTCCACCCTGGGGCTACAACAACCTATATCCTCAATGTCTACATTTTCATAATCCGGGCTTTTCATGAGCTAGAACCGAAAGGAGTACTGTTGGAACGCGTTGCACGACCGATTCGCCGATATCTCAAAGACCGCGACGATACCGCCCGGATCATCATCTCCAGCCTTCTTACCAATCTCAAAGACGAGAGTGGGACCAAGTTTACGTCAGGCGGTGAGCTGTCATACGAAATTGCGAGTGAGATGCAGCAGCCATTCGAAAACCGTGACCACGAGCCAGACTCGGAGCTGGATTGGAACGATATCAACTGGCAACCGCTCCCAACCGATGCGTCTCCCGAGTATAAAAAGTCGAAGGTCGAAGATGTGATATGGTTTTTATTGACTCTCTGGGAACGGGAAGACTTCATCAACGAGCTGAGAAACATTTTAGGAGATCACCTCCTTCGATGTCAAGATCCGGAATATCAGAATGAGATTCGACTACTTGAGCTGATCAAGATCCGACTTGGTGAGGACAAAATGCAAGCCTGCGAGGTTATGCTTCGTGACGTTCTGGATTCTAAGCGTATCAATGATTCCATCCGAGCAAGTCGACCATCACCACTGCGCACACCAGAGCTAACTCGACAACCACGACATCCACGAATTCCACGTAAGCCACGGACTCCAAGGACCCCACAAGGAGTTCCAAGGACTCCACTGTCTGGTCGCCTGACTACATCTACGCCTCATGTACCATCCTGGACACCCAATGCTCCCGCGGGAACAACTCTCAATGCACAAATCCTATCGTCCTTCTTTTGGCCACTGCTGCGCGACGACGAGTTCCTCGTGCCGGCTCAAATCCAAACATTGCAAAAAGAATATGAATCCCGTTTCGAGCGCATAAAAGGTATGCGGAAGCTTCGCTGGATGAACGCTCTTGGGGATGGAGCCGTGACCCTGGATTTCAGTGATCGAACGGAAGAATACGACAAGTTGACGCCGTGGCAAGTCAGCGTCATCTACGCCTTCCAACCGCAGCCGGGCGAAGAACAAAACGTTAGAAAGGGAAAGGCCAAGGCCAAAGACGCCAGTATAAGCAGAAACGTGGCCGAACTCGAAGAGATGCTCGAAATGGACGAGCTTCTCGTCCGCCAAGCGCTCGCCTTCTGGGCCGGAAAATCTGTGCTCCGCGAAACAGGTCCAGATACCTACGAAGTTGTCGAAATCCTCTCTACATCCGCCTCTGACACGGATGCCGCAGCCGCAGCGCAAGAGCTCGCCGAAGTGCAAGCCCAGGCGCAAGCCGGTGCCGTGCGAAGCCAGTCCGATGTGCTCTTAGAGAAGAAGGAAGTTTACATGACCTTCATCTCTGGTATGTTGACGGCGCAGGGAAATCTGCCTGTGAACAGGATCCTGATGATGATGCGGATCATGGTGCAAGGAGGGTTTCCTTTCGGGGCTGAGGAGGTCAGGGAGTTGTTAACGGTTATGGAGAGCGAGGGGAAGGTTGTGGCTTTGGGGGGCGATTCTTTCGGCATCAGGAAGTAAGGGGTGCATGAGTTTGTGTTCGATGTCTCATATTAAAAAGGGACGAAGACTCACACCAGCATGTTTGCTAAACATCGGAGCTGGAAAACAAATGAATACCCCGCCATCGTCCTCTTACAACCTGCTGGACTAGGGCAGGTTAATATTGATCAAATCAGCCTCGCTCTACTCGGAACGATTGTATACGATAGCATCACCTTTGTATTGCTAAGAGCTTCGGGACCACTTTCGATTCCGTGATACGATGACTCTGGGTGTTTCTTTTGCATTTGTCTACATTCATTCTATGCTCTACGATCTAAACTCAAACTCATCTCGATGTATCCCAAGGTCGGCTCCTATACTAAACCACAAAGCTCCCCCTCATTCATCCACTCCCGCAATTTCCCAGTCCCTCAACACCCGAACTTGTTTATTTCTAGAAGCATGTCGTATCTCATATGTCGACGTTTGGCATTCACTCATCTGTCTGAGCGATTGCTCGTAGATGAACTGTCTCTCATAGATGGAATGCCATCCATCTGATCATGCTCTTCCAGATTTTTAAGCGAACTGGCCTGCAACGTCCTCAATCCCCTTGACCAGCCCGTCCAAAGTCTCCCTTTTCGTCCCTCCATTGACCACGACCCTGAAAAACTTTCCCTTCACGCCCGGCGCAAAATCCACCATGAAACCCCTCCCAATCAGACCCCTAGCAATCTTCTCCGTGGTTTTACTGACCGATTTAGCATCGTCCTCCAACTTGCCGCCCCTCGCGAAGTAAAAGCACACCTGCCAAGACGGCAGCGGACTCTCGCTCACAGGGATCAAGTTTGGCGAGGAATGGATAAGCGAGAGGAGGTACTCTGCGTTGTCGAAACCATTTTCGATCAAGGAGGAGAAATGCGTTAGGCCGTAGTAGTTTAGGGAGAGAAAGAGTTTGAGCGCGTCGCCCCTTCGTCCACATTGTGGGGTCAAGTCTGCGAGGTCGTATATCTCCCTCTCCCCTTCCTCCTTCTCCTCCTCCTCCTCACCCTCCCCATCTGAATGGAATAGATATCCCGCCGGCAGCGTCATCGCCTTGTGGAAATGTCTCAAATCCTGCCCGAGGAGGAACGAGCATGTCATGGGTACGCCGAGCATCTTATGCGGCGTTATGGCGACCGAATCGGCGAGTTGAACGCCCTTCAATCGGCTGGCTAGGTATGTGGGTGAGAAGGCCACAGAACCGCCCCAGGAACCGTCGACGTGCAGCCACAGATTGTGCTTTTTGCAGATGGGCGATATCAAATCGAAAGGGTCGAAGGAGCCGAGGACTGTGGTGCCGGCCGTTGCATTGACGAAGAAGGGCGTCTCCCCCCTGTCTTTGGACTCCTGGACCAGTCTCTCCAGCTCAGACGGCACCAGTCTTCCTGTTCCATCCACGGGAACCGATATGACGGCGTCGGATCCTAGACCCATGATCTGCGCCGCTTTTTCCAGAGAGTAATGGCCATGTTCGCTCGTGAACAGCGTGAACCTTCGGTTTCCTAGCCCTTCTTTCTTGGTCGAGGGATACAGTGTGTTGCGGGCGATTACGAGAGCTGTCGAGTTTGAGGCAGATCCGCCTGGCTGCGAGATACCGCCGGCATGGGGCGAGGTGAAGCCGATGAGGGTTGCGAGGAATCGCGTCACGTGTTTTTCGATGAGCGTCAGGACGGGAGAGACTTGGTAGACGTGGACCTGTATAGTATGATTCCTAGTGCAAGACAAGTTGGGGAGAGGGGGAAAATTACATTTGTATTCAGTGTTGCGAGGAGGAGTTCGGAGACCAGGCCAACCTATTCACATATCAGTCAATCTACAACCCTGTCCCCACTCTCACATCAAAAAAAAACAAATCAACGTCAAACATACAGCATTTGTCGAAGCATACAACTTATCCATGAACCCCTGATCCCAAGTATTCACCGAGTACGTTAGTATCTTCTGGATCAGCTCCACCACGCCCTCTTTCCCGGCCCTTTGGTCTGGAATCTCTAGATTTAGAATTGCATCTAGCGATTTCGGGGCCAACTGATCGACAAGTGTGGTCCGCGGCCCGATGTGACCAGCGGTGGAGACGCCGTGACCCAAGTGCTTAGTTTGGGCATCCTCGTCGGCAGACCGGATGAAGGGTATAATGAGGGCTTGCACAGCGTCGAGAAGCTGAGGATTGTTAGATTTGAGTGTGAGAGATGTTTGGAGGGGACATGAAAGTGTTTGAGAATGAATCCTATAAACATTTACCTCTTTGACTTCATCGGCTCTGTTTAGGGTGGATGCTTCCCTCTTTAACAAGCCGTTAGTGGCCATTATGTTTGGTGTTGAGTTGTCAAAAAGCTAAGAAAAACTCGTAAAGATGAGGATAAGATTAAGGATGAGTGTGTTCTGAATCCGAATAGGAATGCAATTGGGAGTAATTTCTATTTACAGTCGTGTAAATCGATTGTTCTCAATATGCAGCCTTAAAAGAGTAAGTGGGATGGATCTTGGATGTCGACATCGACTTAAATTATTTCTCAACTCAAGACCCGCGGCAGAAAATCCTCTTCACCGCATCAGCTGACTACACAAAGTATCTATCAAAATCACGTCACGCGTTACAAACAACTCCTTTGCAGAGAAATGGCGGCTATTGCGCAATGACGGACGCGTTTCCTTTGCCCTTGTCGTTACTCGAACTTGTATGCTTCTCCTGTTTGGTATTCTTCTTCGCTTGTGCCACCTTCGCAGCCGCATGTCTCTGTCGCGCCAATTCAATCGCTGTAGGCTGTCTGCCGCTCTTGAGCTTAGCCGGTATGTCGCCATTGCTTTCGGGGAACGACTGGAAGCCGTCGTTGCCAGCTGTCCATTTCGATTGTTTCACCCAGTCGGCCCGCCGCCGCCTGTACAGGTCCATTTGCCAATTGCGCCAAACTGCACGACCAACATATGACTCTCGTAAAGATGCCTCGTTTTCTGCAAGCTCTTCAGCGACTCGCTCACGGATGAATGCAAGACCGTGCGTGCCTTGCCAGATGGAATCGACGACGCGGGACCCGGCGGGATCAAGCGCAAGTTCGCCGACGTGGCCGTAGAACTGCTGAATCATCTTTCGTCGGAATATTACTGAGGCGTGGGGAGATATCAATGCCGCCTGTAGTGCCCGCGATGCCGTGGTATCGCGCGCAACTTGAACAGACAGATGTGTCCCAAGTCGTGCAAACGAATCGAATATGAGATTACCCAGAGGCCCTGGGACGGACATCATGGCTTGCGCAAGCAGAGATCCGTGTACTCTCTCTGGATGTGACTGAATGTGCTTTGCTTCTGATTTACCATCTTCCGAAGGGGTTTCGACGAGTTTGAGCATGCGAGTGACTTCGAAGCCGTTGATTCCTCCATACGCCGTTTCCAGTTGCGCCTTGATCGGTGTTGTATCCACGCCCCGGACTGCGCATCGCTCGATGAGTGTCTTCAAGATGGCCGTCCTATTTCGCTCCACCAGACCAGGGATCTGATCCACCATTTGACGCATCGCCTCCTCCAAATCTTCCTTGTTCAGTCTCTCTAGGATCTTGGCTGCAACGTATCCAGCGATTTCATTACGCGCTAGACTACCCATTCGCTCCTTGAAGAATTCTTTGTGGATGGTTTTGAAAAGTTTGCCGGGGGCGTTCTCGATAATGGTTTCCAGGAGTCGAGATCCAAGTGGATCGTATACGAGACCATTGATGAATGATGCACTCTCTGTACCTTCGGAGATGGGGTCATCTGGAAGCAGCCTGTGGATGATAGAGGTCTCGTCTTTTGCGCGGGACTTTCCAAATTGGCCCAGTTCTAGCTGCAACAGCATCTGCAGAGTCGGATTGCCGGTTGGATGCATGGCGAGAGCGCGGAGATAGGAGGTGTCCAAGCCTGACACACTGTCATTGATGACCTTCTCAAGTGCGTCTAGAAATGACTTGGGCACTGCTCTATCTTCCAACAACCACTCTTTGTTCTTCTCTGAACCTGATACGCCAATCTTTTCCTTCCTCTTGCTCTGGACGACCGACTTGTGATTTGGCTTTTCCAAAGGCTTGCCAGCCAGGACTACAAGCAGCACCCGTAGTACGTGCGAGGCGAACCGGTCTGTCATGAGAAACCCCAAGTATCCTTCCAACTCGGCGAGGGCGTATATGAAGAGATTTTCCATGGAGACGACCACGACGTCAGGGTCGGACGACGGAGGAGTGTTGGCAAGCTCGGGCTTGGACAGTTCCTGAGTGACGATGGGGGCAGCGTGTATAAAGAGGGCTTCGCAGCAGTGCGAGGCAAAACGATGCTGGACGAGACTTAGGAAGCTATTGCAGGTTAGCTACATGCGCAATTACGAAGTGTGGGAGCTGCTTACTTTCCGCTGAACTTCTGGAATAGGCTCTTGAGCTGCGTCGGGTTCGACAGAAGAATCAATCTCTCCATCAGTCTTGAGCAAGACTGGCTGTTTGCGATTTTCAGTTCCTTGCCGTCAGCTTCCCGATAAACATTTTCGAGGAACAGCGAGCGCTCCTCTGCATCGCCAAACTGATTCAGCTCCAGCAGCTCGTCGGCGCGCTTGAAGTACTCTTGTTCGTCCTCGTCGAGCATGCCAAAGTACGGCAGGGCGCCGGGGCGTGTGACGCCATCAACGATTTCGTCATAAGGTGGTGGTGCATCTTCGGCGGCGAGGGCGTGCTCGACGATGACAACGTCGTCAACCTTCTTGTGTCGTTTGGAGCCCTCTTCCAGGTCCTCATGTTCCCACTTGCGCTTCTTGAGCTCTTCGCGGCGGCCACGCTTCTTGTTGTCCTTGGGCATAATGTAATGGCGACGTGGATGGATGGACGTGGGTGGGCGTGGAGGCGGCGGCGGAGGTACGGCGGTGAAGCGGCAAATAAAATAAAATATTGCAATCGCTCGGCAATCTGGCTGATGCGGGGGGGGGGGGGGGGGGGGGGGGGGGGGGGGGGGATCGAGATGCAAGCGTGGCGTGGCAGGGGACGCTCAACTATAAATACTATGTACAATGGTACGAACCGGACATCAGAACACCGGCCCATAAATGTACCCTTTTTATGTTCGATACGAGAAGAGCGAGTTAGTGGGGTCCCGGTAATATTACATACATACATATGTGGTTATGCAGTTGTGAGTAGCGTGCAGTCAGGGAACACGGCAGTGTACATGAAAAGAACAGCCGCGCCAAGTGTTGGAACAGCGCTCAAGATCGATCGGGCGCGCCACAACACCGCTGACATTCAGCCCTTTGCCGTGACACTCCCGCATTTACAGCCTTATAGCCAGCATTCACCACAGTCCTAGTCTGCGGCCATGGAATACGCAGAGGGCATGGACGACAGTCAGATCCGCGCCGCCGACTATCTCGACGACAAGCTGCAGACACTGGGCGACCTCGACTCGCTGGACTCGCTGCTATCCAACATCCACACACAGCATGGGCTTCTCAAACAGCAGGTGAATACCCATGCACACTGCTGCTGCTGCTGCTGCTGCTGCTGCTGCTGCATCCTCCTCGCAACCAACCACTGACCGCTGACCGCCGCCAGCTCCACGATGCACAGCGCGACCTCCACGAGGCCAAGCACGCCGCCCACGAACACCAGACGTCGCTGCAGGAGCGCGCCCGCGATTTCAAGAAGCAACAGGCAGATATCGACCAGAGATTGATGGTGGTGACGGATTCAAAGACGAGCGATGATGCGGTTCCCCGGTTCGAAGCAGTGCTCGACGCACTGCAGCGCCTGGACGTGGCCAACGCCTACGTAGAACTGCTGGCCGAGGTCCATGTGCTCAGTAAAGAAGCCCAATTGCAGCTGCAGACATCCAACGAGGCTGCTCTGGGGCCGTACAAGCAGCTTCGCTCACTCCACACTCGCCTGATTCACCTGCAGGACGATGCCGAGGGCGCTGCCCCCCAATTACTCCATCACGTCAACAGAATCACACAGGCCCTACGCACCCAGATACTCGACGCATTCTCGTCCGATCTCGACAAGGTGCTAAAGAAGATACGATGGCCCACGCCACAGGCCACCGTCCCGAGCCAGCTACAGGAGGAATGGGAGAGTGCCGTTTCAAAGCTGCTAGATCTGCATATGCCGGAGCTCGAGGGCATGCCATACTCGAGCGGGCAAGATAGCAAGAACAAGAGCAAACTTCCCGCGGTGCTATTCCCCTTGGAAGTGCTGGTCCAGCCACTGGAGATGCGGTTCCGTTACCATTTCGAGGGCGACAAGCCAACAAACCGGATTGACAGGCCCGAGTACTTCCTCTCACACATCACTACACTTTTGAACGACTACAGTGGATTTGTTCTCGATTTCGTGCAACCCGTACTACTGCGGCAGTTCCGTGGAACGGATCTTGCTCTCAATCCCGTTTACATCGACGCAATGTCGGCCTTCATCACCGCCCTACTGCCCATGCTAAGGACAAAGATTGGTTCCTTACTCCCGAAGGTGGCTGGCCAACCCCAGCTACTAAGTCACTTGATTCACCAGGTCATGAGCTTTGACACGACCATTAGGGAGGAATGGAGGTACGATGGCGGCTTTGGGCTAGAAGGATGGAAGGGTCTAGCCGGGGAATTCCTCGTTCAGGCTGATTGGTTCGGGCGGTGGCTGCAGGTCGAGAAAGACTGTATGGCACTACTTTTCAGCCGAACTCCAAATGTGGCGGATGCTAACTTGGGGTAGTTGCACTGGCTCGATATCAAAGTATTGTCGACGCTGCCGATTTTGGCGATCTCGACTACGAAAGTGTTGATCCGAAAGCCACAAAGCCCACCAAGGGAGCCATGCGCGTCAACGACTTACTGGAAACAATCACAGGTAGACATGTCGTTTCTCAAAACTAACAAGTCGTCTGACGGTGCACGCAGATCGATACAGACCCCTGATGTCCTTTTCGCAAAAGCTTCAATTCCTGATCGAGATACAAATTGCCATCTTCGATAAACTGCATGAGAGGCTTCAGAGCAACCTAGAGGCTTACTTGGCCATGACGACGTCTTTTGGGCGGGCTGTTGGAGGGGTCACTAAAGAAGAACAGGAAAAACTGCTCGGTATGGAAGGTCTTGAGCGCCTTTGCAAGACATATGGTAGCGCAGACTATCTAGAAAAGGCATTGCGGGACTGGAGCGACGACGTGGTACGCCAAACACATTCCCTCCGATATCTCGGGTGATCAGTGTTCCGAAGGCTCACGTGCATTACTAGTTTTTTCTCGACATTTGGGAGGAGCTCCAAGAGCGTGCGCGTCGAGCCAGTAATATCGGCTCCATGACAGTCGGCGATGTCGCTGAACGCACATCGAGTGCGGTAGGTGGTGATGGCGACGGTGGTGCGCTCTTTGATGAGACTGCCGGTTGGTATTCGCGCCTTCGCGTCCGCAGCGAGAAAATCATCATCGACACGCTAAACAACAATGTACGGGAGGCGTTGCGGCCCTACCGACATATGTGAGTTTGCCCAACCGGCAAGTCACGCCATTGTGCTATATGTTTACTTTTTTTTTCTTACAGCAACCCTTGGGCCACCCTCGCCGGCTCTTCAGCCTCAGCAAACACCAATCTCTCGCCTACTGCAGAACTCGACCCACTTCTCACCAACCTATCAAGTACACTAGGTTTCCTGTCCCGCGCGCTGGCTTCTGCCCCACTACGTCGCATCGCTAGAGCTGTCCTCGGCACCATGTCCAACGTGATATGGGACAACGTCCTGAGTCGCCACCGTTTTTCGACTGCGGGCGCCATCCAATTTCACGCCGACCTTGCCGTCATCTGTCGTGTTGTCGATGCAGCCGTAGGCTCGGGCGTTGCTGAAGCCGGGTTGAGGAAGTGTCTCGAAGGCGCACAACTTGTTGGTCTGCCAGTCAAGGGTGGCAAGTCGCAGGCCGACAGCCGCAACAGCAACAACAACAACAGCAGCAGCTCCACGGCAGACGACGCTGGCGAGGATTGGGAGGCATGGGGTGGGGAGGTTGACGAAACGACGGAAACGACGGAGCATGGAAGCGTAGGTGGTACACGACCAAGCGACGAAGGGCTGGGCCTGTGGGAGGTGGAGAAGAGGCTTTTCGCCGATAACCAAAGCGCGAGAGAGGTGCTCGAGGATCTGGGCATGGAGACGTTGAGCGAGACGGAGGCGAGAGCTGTGTTGGGAAGAAGGGTTGAGTTGGCTGGGTAGGTAGGCAGCTCAAGACTGCCCCATGTATAACACATGTAATTAACTCGAATCATTCTTGCTCTCCGCCATATGAGTACATTGCGCATACTCTCTTTCTTTTCACATCAATATGGGAAACTGACAAGTCGCCTGAAGAGGATTCATCGCATTATTATCATCGACTAACTACTAATTATCCCCAAACCCCCCGCCCTTTCCTGCCCAAACAGTCAGTCAATCAGTCAGTCGTTGGTATCACTTTCCATTCCTTCAAGTACTCCATATCCGATCGTTGTTGTGAAAAAAAATGTCATTAATCCAGCCCAGTCCAGTCCGTTCCTCGTCCTTCAAGGGCTCGTTCGCATGTCGGTCCAAATATCTTCAAACTAGTTTGAGAACTTGGCGGGCACCTTCTTGCCAGTCACCTTCTCGAAGAAGCCGCGAATGGAGTCGGTCTGCATGCATCGTTAGTCGCCATCTTTATTTATCGTGGGAGGAAGGGAGGGAGGCAGGGAGGGGAGGTGCTTGTTTTGAAAGAGAGAGAGAGAGATAGAGAGTGTGTCTATGTATGCGTGTATGCGTGCGAGAGAGAAAGAATGAGTGGACGAAAACAGAAGACACAATACGTACAATCTTCTCATTAATCTTGCGGTTCTTATCCGGGTTCGCGCCCATGGACCCGCCAAACTTCTTCTCGGCCGCGTCCAGGGCCTTGTCCAGGTAATCCTTTTGACCTCCAGCGGCGGCGTTGTTTTGGTTGTTCATGGTTGCGGGGGATGTTAGGTCGATTTTTGAATTCTGGTTGTGTGTTTGTGAGTGTGTGTGTGTAGAGAGAGAGGGGTTGTGTGTATGTGGGAGTGAGAGAGAGGGAGAGAAAGAGAGAGAGTGGGGGGGGGGGGTTGGGTGTTTGATGTTTGACGTTGGTGCGTTTTGTCAATAGCAAGTTTTGATTAAAAAAGCAAGGAAAAAACAAAACAAGGAAAAACCACCCTAGATATGTACAGTACAGTACAATACAGTATATGTGTAAATAGTATATAAGTGGGGCAGGGTCTACTTTGTAGATATCCTACAAAGTATACGGAGTATGTAAATCTTGGTCAGGTGCAGGGCAAGCAAGCAAGCAAGCAAGCAAGCATATACATGTCATGCAAGCAAACAAGCAAACAGAGTGACAGGGAGTGAGTAAGGGAGGGATCCCACACGAGCACATTTCCCATCACAAACCTAACCCCGAGTAAACTTTTCAACCAGACGCTAAATAAATTACCTGAACGAGTACATACAGTAGCTCCATACATACATAATCGGTTGGTTAATGGATGAAATAAAATAGCTAGCAATTATCTAGGCCACGCGCACCACCACCACCACCACCACCACCACGCGCACGACGATACGCACGACGATAGCGATCGATCGACCGAAGCAACGAGCAATCTAGACTGCGGGCGGTGGTGTGGAGGACTAACGTACTCTGTACAAAGTACATACATACATACTGTACATACATACATACTGTAGTACATACATACATAGTATACACACATGACATGGATTCGGGATAAAGCGACGAGCGAATCATCGACTTAGGACGAGAGGTCCATTTATCGAAAGGGCGGCCCCCCCCCCCTTACCCCTCCCCTCCCTCCCGGGGAATTTGTTCTCTCGGCTGACAATGATAAACGTGGACCTACAATACTGTACATACATAGGGTGGTTGTTAGTATACATAAGTACATACCTAGATAGTTTTATTAGTACTACTACTGCTGCTGCTAGAGAGAGAGAGAGGGAGGGAGAGGGAGAGGGAGAGGGGGTAGGTGTGGTACATACTTTGTAGTAGTAGTACATAGTAGTGCGATGACATGTGAATATATGCATGCATGTAACATGATGACGGACAGTATAGTACTAATTATTCTATATATGTACGTATAACTGTAATCTCCCCTCCTCCGTCTCTGTTTGGAACGCGCGTGTATGTACGTGGTACTGTACTGTATGTATGTACAATAATAGTAACCTGATTATATCTAATATCCAAGGTTAGATAATAAACGACACGACACGCCGCCTATCTTAATCTTAACCCCCCCTGCTACGCGAATAAACAAAATCAACCTTTGCAATCTCGTGGCGTGTGTTGCAAGTAACATACGTAACCTGACGTTAACAAAAGCATGATGGTTAAATGGCAAACTGGTTGTGCAGGTGATGAAAAGAAAAAAAGTATCCAATTTAATAATAAATGGCCTGTGCTGTGTTGGGCACGCCATCTGATTACCTACTTACTATCTATCCACCCATAAATCAACCATCTGTCTATCTGTCTGTCTGTATACCTATCTATCTATTTATCTATAATCATACCAACAAGCCCCCTTTTTTATTTCCAACACCTTGCAGCAGATTTTCTTCTTTTTTTTTAAAGTTGCATTGCATGTGTGCATGCATGCATGCATGCATGCGCACGATGAATATGTACAAAGTACTGTACAGTACATAGATCTGATCTGATCTGACAGGCACGATGAGTTTGACGTAATAATTAATTAACGGAGGTATGTAGATAGGTGTCAACGTTAGTGTCGACGTCATTGATTCGATTCGTCCAATTCATTCAACGCGACGGAATTGATAATTACCAATTCCCCTATCATGTCATGTTCATCCAATTCATTCAACGCGACAGACACCGACTCTCCTACCATGTCATGTCATATCATGTCATCACCACCACCATGGCTGTATGTCTGTCTGTCGATTATCAACGGGTAGAGAGATGATTATATATATGTAGAGAGAGTGTGGTTGTTACAGTACAGTACAATATGTATGTATATATATACATACATACATACATACATACATACATACATACATACATACATACATACATACATACATACATACATACATACATACATACATACAAATCGTGCACAAACATAACAAATACAAAAACGTTGCATATTACTTACTGTATATGCAAACCACGTTTTTTCTTAGGGGGGTTGCTCACGATTTAATCTCTCTCAGGCCTACATATTGAATACATACATAAATGCACCCAAAGGGGTGCGCCACGTGTAGGCGCTAACCCCTGTTCAGCAGCTACCTATTATGTATTACCCATTTGCCTCCTCGTCTAAAGAATCCCTCGTCTCGTCTGCCTAGAGGAGGGTGGAAAATTTTCGCCTTGCATAGGACAGGCAGACAGGTACGAGCTCTAGCTTCATTGTCATCTGTCATCCCTTCTCTTCCTTTCTTCGACATCTCGTCCTTCTTTCCTCACTGGTTCAATGTTCGTTCTGTTTGATGACATTTCCATTTTTATTTTATTTCGACATGTGAATACAATCAATGAACACCGCAACATGGCCGCGCTACGTTACTTGCATATATTAGAACTTATACACGCTTTTGGACATGTCATAGGATAGCAGCGAGTACCGAGTACCCTATTACACAAGCTCACATCACATACGTTACCGGAACATCGTCACCATGCACGTGCTCATCCGTAGCCGCCAGTCTCCCCGAGTGCCACATCATGACATCGAGGAAGGCCCACCGCTGTCCGTTCCCGGCCAATCCATCTAAAAGATGCCCCATCCGTGGAAGCAAAGAAATCCGTCTACATGCCGAAATGCCACCATTCCCATTCCGAACCCGACCCGACCCGACCCGATCCCTCTTCCCTATTTCCGACCGAGAGCAACAGAGCAGACAAGAGGAGGTTGATTCGAGTCTGACGTGGTGTGGTGTGGTGTGTGTGTGGTGACGCGGACAGGGTATATCAAAAGGGTATAAAATGTGCTCCAATGGTGAGCGAGCGAGAAGCGAACCAAGGAAATTACGGCCGTTGAAAGATCCCGGTATACAACACCCTATAATGACTTACAAGATGCTGGAAGAAGGGAACCCGACCCGAAAACACCGGTGCTAAAAGACGCACGCATCTGAATACGCTGGAGGACTGGATAATAACGCTGAATCGCTTGACCAAAACCAAATGGATAAAGCACAAAAAGGATACAAAATACAGAGAAGTACAAGGACATGACACGGCAGGAGCTATGGACAAAAGCTGCTCAGGTTCCAAATTCTTTTATGAGGGATTTGAGCAGACCGCAGAACAAGGCGTGCAGCTCGGGAAAGAAGTTCTCCATTCCGACAATCTCGATCAGGCTCTTCGCCTTGATGATGTCGCGGCTCATTCGTGGAAAACCATCTGGGTCGACCTTCTTGGCAGACAAGAAAGAGGATACTGGGGTGATGTTGCGCGTGGTGGAAGAGGCGCCAGCCGACGAGGAAAGCTTTTGGGACGGCGCCGAGGTCGTGGGAGAGGCCAACGTGGGTACGCTTGAGAATGCCGTGGCTGGTCGAGACATGGGCGGTCGAGACATGGCCTGGGCAGAAGCGCTCTCCCTCTCGAGCACCTTCTCAGCGAGAGATATGATTCGGTTTGCGATGCTCTCGAAGACTGCAATCACCTTGACCATGGCTCTGCTAGCCCGGCGACAGTCGCGCCCGGCCATGGCGATGAGGGCATATGTCCTCTTCATTCCGCGAGATCGAGGATCCTGGAGACGGAAGACGTAGGCAATGGTGTAGCCCGCAACGCAATCACCAAACATCATGGAGCCAGATGACTTTCCCATGGGAAGACTCTCGTTGGAGAAGGTGTTGATGACAGTTCGGCGAAGCTGAGAGTAGGAAGTGGGGGATAGTGGCTGGTTGGCCGAGATGTAGTTGAGGGTATGTGTGTGAGAAGTGCGGGACATGGACATGGGCGACGCGGGAATGGAATCCGGATAAGAACGAGTACGGCTCTCGCAAGATCTAGACGGCTCCGAGTCGGAGACATCGGAAGATTCAGATGAGCTGCTGAAGCCATCGGAAGAAGAAGGACGGCGGACGGCAAAGTTCTGGGAGCTTCGCAGAACCGGACTACCGTTGCGTTTCTGACCATCTTTGGATGGACTTCCTGGGGCGCCAGTCGGCAGTCTATCGCTGACTTGCTTGGGGACGACAAACTGGCAGTTCTCGCAGACGTCCGGGTCCGAGTCGTAGGTGCTGCTCGCTCTCCTGCTAGGGAAACAGCCATCCGAGGAGGGAAAGCTGGGGAAGTATGGATTGTGACTTGGAGATCGCGGACTGGTGGGGGGCGTCTCAAAGGGGGACGAGAGGCTTGGAATGCGCGCCTCGAGCTTCAGCATAGGCTGGTCGTATAGTCCATTGTAAGGATATGCGGAGGAGGAGGGTTGGTCCTCGGAGGGCGGCGTCACGCATGAGTTGCAGGTACTACATGGAGATATGGAAGCTTGGGTGCAGATGATGGACGTAGGGCCATGGAACTCGCAGAAGTGGGCGAGCGAGATCTGTGCATGAAGAGATTAGCCATGATATTCCGAGGGTGGTCAGATGGACACGCGCATCGTCTGGGACGGACCGAGGGCGCGGCGCCACCAGACACGGAAGGGCGGGCAGGCAGTTTGGCGCGGAGAGAGGCTTACGGTGAAATCCATCTTCCTCCTTGTATCTGAGATCTACGGCCTCATTCTTGCGGTGGTGTGTGTGGTGGTGGTGTGTGTGTGTGTGATGGCTCAGCTGATGGAGGAGCCCCCCCTGCACGGTCAGAGAGGGGTGTGGTGGTGTGCGACGAGGGCGGACTGTGAGTGGTGAAGGAGGATATTTGGTGGCCAGGCACAGGTCTCAGTTGGAGAGAGGGAGGAGGAGGAGGGGAGGGGGGTGATGTCGCGTGCGAGAATGGTGGTAGTGGTGGTAGCGATAGAGTAGTCGGGACGTGTGGCACTGACGAAGCGTAATAGAAGATTATGACGACAGGCTTCGCTTGGGGGGGGGGGGGGGGGGGGGGGGGGGGGGGGTGCAGATCAAGGTTCGCAAAGACTTTACAAAGACTTTACAAAGACGAAAAGGAAATGTCAAAGGGAGACAGACGAACGAACAAAGGGACGACGGGGCCAGGCCTAGTAATTACTAAAGAAAGAAAGAAAGAAAGAAAGAAAAAAAAGGACGGCAGATTTTAGCTCCGCAATCTGGAGTTTGGTCCTCAATTAACAGCGGCGGCGGAAACTCACATCGGCAGCCGAAGCTAGACATGGGTTTTTGGGAAATGTTGGAAATAGTTTAGAAAGCGGTGAAGCAAATGCTGCTGCCATTGGGCCCCGACTCGGACTACTTGACAAGCTGACATTCACCGTTGACATGTGGGCGTACTACTGTGCGACTGTGGTCCATCTATGTACATACATGCAGACTCGTGCGACTGTAGCCTATATATATATATATATACAAAGGTATTCTGGGAGGGAGAAAGAAAGAAAGAAAGAAAGAAAGAAAGATGGAAAGTTTGGTTGTGCATGGTGGCTGTTCATGGTGTGGCCATCGCGTGGTCTCCTTTACTGTGTAAGCTTGACCATACATGATAGTAATGTGGTATGTACACATGTATGTACTCGTGCCTCGTTACCCACGTAGTATTGTACAGTACTACCGAGCATGACCATGCAATGTACCCACAAACGTACAAAGGTACACCTGCACGCACGACCCAAAGCGGCCAGCATCCCCGGTGCGACCTCGCGCGACTTTTGATACCCTTCCCTCGCTTGTGTCTTATGTATGTGTCCCCTTGCGCCCGGCCAATGATGTACCCAGCGGCTGAGTGTCCATTCCGCTGCCTGTCTTTGGACAGATCCGTTACAGAGGAAGATGAAGATGATGATGATGCTGATGCTGATGATGATGATGCTCAAAAGATCCCCCCCCCCCTGGTAATTGGGTCAATCTGCCAATCTAAACAATCTGCCAATCTGCCAATCGTCATTCCTCGCTGCAGATCGCCCTATCTCTTCCAAACGTGAGCCGCACTGTACATATTAATACATGACGTTGCTTTCGAGCAGCCCTTCCTTTCGGACAAGACCGAGGGTGTGTCCATGTCGATTTGGTTGATTAATTATCGACGTCTTTTTTCTCTCATTTTCTCCATTTTTCCGCGAGCTTTTTTTCTTTCTTCTCTCCCTTGCAAAAAATCTACTAGCAAGCCTGGCGCTAATTGTTTAATTAATGAATGAATGAATCCAGAGAAGAAAGGATATACCTTTGTACTAATTATGTAAAATACCCTCCATGAGTTACAAAGATAGTATAACCAGTCTTAAAAGAGAGAGAGAATCCGAAGCACGATGAGTAATGAATAATAGCCTTGTCCCGTTTTTTTTTGACCGGGAGGGGCACCACACCACCTCCCCATGACTGATGACTGATGAGCCCGCACTGACTGGCCCGTTTTCAAGGTTCTCCGCCACAGCTGACCCGAGAAAGCTTCCAGAAGGAGACTTTTTTGGCACACAAGGTGCCACAAAAGAGTATACTCCACTGTTCTCCACAAATACATATACTCCACAAATACTCCACAATTGTCCACCAAGTGGGGGGACTTTGGGACTTTTCTTTTCTTTGCTTTCCAAAAGCCCGCCCGCGCGACAAAACGTCGGGCATGCAACAACGCCTTCAGGGTCTGGACCGCCTCACTTCTTCTTCCCAATATATATACCTATACATATGTAACATACATGCATATTACCTATGTATGTATACAGCGACTTTTGTATTTATATCTCTAATTACCGTATTATTCGCCTCTCTGGGTTGTTTACCGTCATGAAGGACCAGAGTTGCCCCATTTAATATATATAACATACACAGTAGACGAATTTGGAGTACATAGTAATAATAACAAGAGAATCTGCACAGCTTGATTGGAATCCTGAGAGGGCCCCCCCCGAGGCCGGAGTCGCGTGCGTGGATCCTCGGTTTGGCTACATGGCCACATGGCCAATAGTAGCTCGTCATTAAGGGCCAGGCATTGTTACCTCTGTAACTTTACCTACCAGGGCTCCAGCGCGCTCTGGACGGAAAGTATTGTGCATGTTTTTTGCTTCTGACCGAGAAAGGATTTTGCATGTTTGTTGATCATGCGTGCAAACTCGGGCCGAGTACGTCAATTACCCTGAGCGCCTTTGTAGACAAGACATACAAGTATACATACATACCCAAGGGACTTGCTTGTTAGCTTGCATATCACCACTGTCGTATTGGTATGTAGGTAGCCTAACCATTGTAATATTAGCTATCCAATATTAACATGTTCTTGAACAACAAACTAAAATAATATAATTAATAAGCCAAGCGCACTATTGTTACACACACACACACACACACATCCAAAATCCTACACATCGTCTCCATGCTCGGCTTCTTCCTCGTCGTCGGAATCATCTCCATCAGCCTGCTGGCCCCTCAATACATCGTAGCCCATTAGCTCGTTGATGAATTTCTTCGACAGCATCACCTCGTGATAGCGTTCCTTTTGTTGTTCGGTAAATTCCCTACAATCCGGCCTCATCATGTCCTCCATCATCGGCTGCCATATCTGGTCCAGTTGTGTGATACCAATACTGGCACATGGAATATCGTCCAACAGCGCGGGTGACAGCACACCCACATCCCGCCAATGTGCCCTCCACCCGACACTCTCGTGCGGCGACAACCGCGTGATGAATGTGTGCAGCAGTCGCCGACGCTGGCTGTAGTTGGGGCAGGCCAGCAATTTGGCAATCTGCCCAATGCCCCCCAGCACCAACACAAAAGCAATGTCTTCCGAATCCGCAGCCTGTCCGCTCCAACCCCGGAGGAATTTCTCAAGCGACCCGGCATACGTCGGCGGACGCAGCTTGCGGGACAAGACCTGCACGATAAAGCGGTACATGTAGAAGAACTGCAGGCGCAACGGTGGGTCCAGTCGCTTCACAATCGCACGCTCGTCATTTGTAATCGCCGACGTGGTACATATGTCGAAGCCAACGTTCTGCACTCGATAATATTGGATCCGCCCCAGATCCCTCTCCAAAATCACCCTCCTGTGCTCCTCGAGAAAGTAGCCGACGCCAAAGACGAGCGGGATCATCTTCTCGTACGTCGACGTCCACATCTGGCGCTGCCGCTCGCTCGTATGCTTGAGCGTGTCTCTCAATACAAAATTGGCAAGCTCTCGTGTGAGTCGGACCGAGGCAATGTGTCGCCGTCGCATGGCCAACAAGTACTGTAGATGAGCTTCGTTGGGTGCGGGCGGGGGATACATTTGCGTGTGTAGCGTGCCCATTCTGTGCTTTACCCAATACCGGACCAGAGGCGGTCCACATGACGAGATCAAATCGTTTAGGGCATGCGAGCTTCTGCGAAGAGAGAGTAGATCCGAAATGCTAAGCTCGCTCAGGATGTGAATGTGGAGCTCGTTGGGCAGTCGAAGGAAGGCGGCAAAGAATGCACTATTTAGACACATTCAATATTTATCGTGGGGGACATTTTTTTTATCCATTGCTCGGGCATTTGGGTATGGTACCTACCTCGTCCCCCTCAACTCTGGGCCGGATCCTCTCCGCCTCACACTTCTAAACGACGCAATCAACCTGCTCTGGAGGCTCTCTGCTGCCTGTCCAATACTGGGTCTCTTCCTCTGTATTCCATCCCCATGTGTTGCTGTTGCTGTTGCTGTTGCTGTTCCTGTCGCTGTCGCTGTCGCTGTCGCCACTCCTCCCACACGAAATCCACATCGATCAGGCGGGGAGCTAGTCCGACGAAACCTCTCCATGTGTGCCTCTCGTCGGTTTTGGGCGCAAAGCGAATGCACTGTCAACAGGCCGATTGTCGCCGATTATGCGACCAGAAAGGCGCTCACAACGTCTTGAATGAGCAGCTGGATGCAAGTCATGATAGCTGCGCAGTGTTGTGCGAGGCCAGGAGAGAGGGGGGGGGGGGGGGGGAGCGAGGGAGCGAGGAAGGAGATGAACAGGGCAAAGCAGCCAAGCAAGTGGGAGAGCGAAGTGGACCTGGTCTTGGATCTATGCAGAATAAATCTAGCCTGGCGTCGCTTGGCACCCCCCCCCCCCCCCCCCCCCCCCCCCCCCCCTCCCCCTCTTCTCCCCTCTCTGACCTCTCCCCTCTCTTCTCTCTCCCCTCGGGGTCGAAAGCCTGACCCAGCCTGACCAGTCTAGACACATGGGCACACGGACACACACCAACTCTGCGGAACCTCTTTAGCCGCCACGCGCAACACCCTTCCTTCACCACGAGGGCAATCTGAAACACAGCCCACTTGCCCTTGTACAGAGTATGTATGTATGTACATATGAATAAGCAGGGCTTATTTATACCCGGCCCGGCCGACCTTCTTGTTTGGCTGATGGCATTGTTCGACAAGGGACAAGGCATGGACGCCATGCACCGCCAGCTGGAAACAGCGTTACAGATGCATCGCTCCAACACACCGTATCCCATTGTGACACCTTGGCACCGGATGCCAGCCCTAGCCCTTTGATGTTTGTCATACAAATCATGGAAGCTTGCATTGCGTTTGACAACTCGGAACCCGAGCATGAACACGAGCACGAACCCGAGCACGAGCACGACGCTGAGTGTGCATGTATGTACAACAAAGGTACAAAAGGTATGTAGTACCTACTCATCAATAGCCACAATGACAAGATGCGCATCTACGATAACATGAGCATATGCTGTGCATGCCACACCACCTTTGTCCGACGATAATTATCATGGACAATAATAATAATAATAATAATAATAATAATAATAACAATAATAATAATACGTATGCAAAAGATATTATTGAACGACGACACACTCGTCATGACCCGGAAGCACATCCTCCATTGGCGGAATATCCAGATTCGTACCTTTTTTTTTTAATTACCACGTGGCAGACTAATGACTGTGTACATACTTTGTACATTACGTACATACGAAGTACATTACGTGCGTCAGACGCCTTGTCCTTGCTTCTTCCCCTCGTATGTATGTATAGAATGCTCGCTTATCGGGCGGGGAAGTCCACAATGGACTTTTCAAACTTAACTTGAAGAGCGGAAAAGGAAAGAAAAGGAAAAAAGAGAAAAGAAAAGAAATGAGCTTTGGCGGTGGTGGAGGCGTCGATCGGGTCGGGTACATAGAGTACATGTGCATCATGTCCATGTTTTCGTTGTACATGTACATACATACAATGGTACATATGTACTTGAATCCATCATGCATCATTATCATCATCATCATCATCATCATGCATACAGAGTATGTACAGTACACATCCCAATCTCCCTCCCTCCCTCCCTATGCAGAAGCGGGAAGCAGGATTCCATCTCTCTGCCCATTACCGCTCCCACCAGCGTCCCTCATCTCATCATATTTAGTGATACACACCACCCTGCGTTGCTATGCTATGGTATGCTGTGCTGTGCTGTGCTGTGCTCTTCACTACATATGTATTATTGATAATCAAACCTCGCGCGCACGTCCTTACTTACCTCTAGATAATCAATTCAATTAATTGATCCGAACCGACATATCTCCCGTTTGGGCGAAATATCAAACGTCCATTTTTTTAATACTTGAAATATTAAGTAGGTTTGTCGGGAGTATTTGTCTAAGGAAGGAAGGACCAAGGGAGGAGGAGGAGGAGGAGGAGGAGGAGGAAGTAGTAGTAATGTATAGAATGTCTGGGAAGTATGTATGTATGAATGTATGTTATAAGACATAATTAGTAATTAACGGATCTCGCACTACTATATCCCATTCGACCATTCGACCATATCATCACCACATCACATCATATCACCATCCATTTGATTCGATTACTGGACTGGATATGGAAAAGTTTCCGCGGTTGATGAATTTATATAAATTTATATATATATATAGCACAAATATTCCTTCGCCTTTTTGGAACCATTCACACACATACACATACACATATACATACACACGATCAACATGCCCAAAGAAAGAAAAAAAGCTTCCTTCTCGTCCCGCCTAAACAGCCAAATTCTTTCCTCCATGTCTGCCAGTCAGCCACCACTCGGTCCCCGCGTGCGCCGTGGTAAACAAGTGAGGTTGGTGGGAAACAACATGGCAAATACATATCTTTCTTCTTTCTTTCTTTCTTTCTTTCTTTCTTCCCCCTCCTCTCCTAAGATCCAAAGCTAACATAACATTACTATTAACAACTAACAACTAAGTCCATGTCATGTCAACCTGTACAAGTGAGGATTGTAATTCACCGACCGATTTGGTCTACATGTACATTTCCTCCTAGACAGCGAGCGTTGATTGGTTAGTTAGTGTACGTGAACACTGAACCCCGAGAAGACTAATCAGCAGTGAGTGATGTAAAAAAAAAAGGTGCTCTCGTGACAATCTCGTGCGTCGAGCTGGTTTTTTTGGTTTATAGTTGGTATTGATCCCCGAGTATATGAGTTCAGGATCGTGGTTAGCTTAGATTCGTGCTTGTTGGGGTGTGCGATAGGGTATCATTCATCTGTAGTCTGTAGACTGTGGTTGGTTGGTTGGTTGGTTGGTTGGTTGGTTTGCTAGGACCGGACCTCTGAGCAAAAAAAAAAGCATTCATCTCGTTTCTTTGCACGTGGCAAGCAAGCCTCGCTTCTTTGAAACAAAATGATTGTGGATTGCAGTGACGCTGGACAATGGAATTGCTTGGCGAGTTGGTTCTTGAGACAATTGTATCGAGGACTGTTAGACATTAATGCAGGCCATGTGGGGACTTGGCTAATAGGGTTGGTTTTAATATCCTTTCTCGAGCGTCATCGATGAGGAAGGACGGTGCCGAAGCACTTCCCCGTACTGGGTCCATTTCTCAAGAATGAAATACCCCTCTCTCCCCGTAGACGATGATCATGGAGACTCCTTTCTTTCCGACAAGCCTCATTCATTGCAGGTCTGCCTACCTGCTTGCCTCTAACGTCGGCAAATCGAGGGGTTGAACCGATAATGGAATAACGCCACTGTTGGACAGTTAGGGCATTTTGAGGGTTTCTCGGATATACCCGAACGTATAAGCCTGTCCTGCATCTAATAATTCGCTTGAATGAGAATCACATCTGACAGACGGGCGGTAGTTGTTTGCATATATACCAATCCACAATCCATTGCACCGTACACGAGGCGAAGCAAAGAGGTAAATCGGTCTGCCATTTATGACTGATATCTATGCTACATGACCCATGATCCGTGATCCATGATCGGCAAACAATGCCTTTACGCACACCCACCCATCCATGTGCAGATCCATGCTGCTGGCTGGGTGGAATGAGGTGAATAAAAAAGAGCAGACCTGCTGCAGATGCGAGACTTGTCACATTCACATGATACCCCAGTACTTTTCCGCATTGTGGGTGTATGCGTCGTCCGTCTTCCACAAGGAGTCGAACCCATTGAAGAGGAAGAGATCATTCTGGAACTTGCTGCGAATCGACTTCAAAGCAGCCTTTTGGGCATCGGGGCTCGCAACCGCTTGGTCGTGACTGTCGCCTTGGTGTGGCCATCCAGATTCCGTAACGATGACGCGCTTGCCCGGGCATGCTTTCTTCACCAGATCCACTTGACCCCTCACGAAGGTTCCAGCATCCTCGGCCTTGGTGTTTGTGTCAAACCAGGCGTGAATGTTGACAAGAGCCATGTCGGATTCTCTGCAGATTGACGGATTGCCGGTCGTGGCCGGAGCAGTCTCGACAGCACCGACCGGGCCATTATAGCCAACCTTCTTAAGAGCAGTTCTGGCCTGTTGGATAATGCTCACGGCATCTGAGGCAGTCATCTGCTGCGAGTTGACCTTCTCATTCTCCACCGAAACAAGGGAGATGATGCTCCAGTCACCACCCGCATAGTTCTGTACCGAGTTCGAAAGAACAGAAACAACCGCATCGATGTTCTCGTTGCTGTTCGGGTCTGCACTTCGGTATATTCCGGCCATGATATTCTGATCATGAGCTTTGGCGCGCTGTATTGCAAGCGGGATAATGTTGCAGCCCATGCCATAAATGCGAAAGATGCCAAAGTCCTTCAATTTGTCCAATTCACTGTTGATTTCGTCCTCAGTCTTGCAACCACCGGCTTTGAATGGATCGTACGTGACGCCAAGGGGAAAGCCGTTTGGAGAGACTCCGGATTCTTTCTGGGGGTCAGACGAGGGTTGAGCAGCAGGCGGAGCAGATGGAGCAGACGGAGCAGGCGGAGGACTAGGCTTCACAGCTTGAGGTGCAGGTGTTTGAGAGGACGAGGCGGGAGCCTGAGCCGGGAGCGTTGGAGGGGTCGGAGGGGCGGGAGCCTGAGAAGATGGAGCTGGAGCTGGAGCTGGAGATGAAGCTGGAATCGAGGACACCGTGGGTTCTGGAGCTTGAAAAGTTGAAGCCGGTGCGGGAGCTGAAGTTGCGGGAGGCGCCTGCGACTCGACCGCGCTTGAAGGAACAACAGGACGCGAAGATGATGCGACTGAGGTTGGAGTAGTAACAGGAGACGTGGTCTCTGGGCCATAGCCATTCATGGTAGTCGTTTCGTAGGCCACACCGTTCTCGTCGACCCAGACGACGACATTGGCGACCGTGACAGTGCACGTTTCTCTACAAGTCAAATCAGTCATTGATCATGAGGCTGGTAGGTCCAGTCGTAGTCCCCATAAGTGATCGACTTTTGCGAAATCCTACTGTCGCTGCTAGAGGGATTGCGTCGTGGAGGTGAGCATAGGAATGTACTTACTGAGCGGTTGGCCGCAAACGATACCTGCGATGACAGCTAGGACTCCAGCGAATATGACCGCCTTCATGATGACAGAGTGAGGTTAAATGAAGGTTGGTAGTATGTCCAGATGCTCGAAATGTGTTTGATTATGCTGCAATGGAGTGAGGGCGGCCGAGTTATATTGTGCTACAAACGGTCAGTGGTTCCTGACTAACCCTAATCGGGGCACGCTAAATTGAGGAAAGTGTTCTGCATCCAATTGATTTCTTCTTGCCTACCAACTAAATCGGGGGAGGAGCGCAGGTGTATGAATGCAGATGTACCTTGGATGTTGTAACCGCCGAGGACAATATGGTAGAAGGAACAATACGCATACCTAGTGGAAAGACGGGAGGCGCGCACAGCTGTGACTGAGTGAATGGCGCAGAAACGACTAAGTGAATGGCGCAGAAATGCGAACTCTGTCACGAGTATCGCAGATCTTGTGATCGATTGTTCCTCCCCAGAAGGATTTGTGGTTCCGAGTAGCAATGGAGCAGTGCGCAGACCAACATCGGTTCGTTTGGCCCGTTCTTAGAATCCGTATTTGGGCTCCAGGCCGTGCTCCTGGCAACCGCGACAACGTCGACGGATTTCGTTGGAAGGTGGTGACCGGCGATGGAAAAAGGACCCCGAACATGTTTTGGTGGTGGGTGGCAGTGAGTTTAAAACGAGATTAAAATGAGGTATACGAACTGAAACAGTGTGATGCGCTACAAACCTGTGGACTTGGGAATACAACGTTCCCAATGAAACACATTGTAGCCAACCCGATGCATTCTCACGAGGCTAGGGAAATGTTGGCACACGACGCACGAGTTTGCATATACCTGAATTCATCTGTCTGCTCGTTTCGTAGTACAGGCTGGGTAGGCAAATTGCAGATGTTGTACCAGGTAGTTTCGGAAGAACGACCCAATAATTGACACGACGAAAACAAAACGACGGTTATCGGCCTGAAAGACTGTGATGAATCCCTTGTGCGCTTGTCGTGACTGCACCTCGAGGAAAGGCTCGCTGGCTCATTATATCTCATGAGTGGATTGGAAGGAAGCCGCAAGATTCTCTGGCTGTTCTGAAATGTTCGAAACTGTCTGCTAGTCGTGGTTGTTGAATCATATATCGCGAGTGGAGTCGTGGTAGTTGCAGGTTATCCAAGTGTACGTGGCTCGTACTTCTTGGTCTACCTTTACCAGATAGCTACAAGTGAAAAGAAAAACGCGCCCCGGAGATGACAAGGCACGGAGGATAATGAAAGAAAATGACATGAGAAAGGACGAACAGATTATCCAGTTATAGTCGGTCAACAAACAAGTTCGAGGATGAAGAAAATTTAGCGATAAGCGGCAAGAGAAGGCACATGGAGGGAAATAAGACACATTTCTAGATGTTGTCGGCAAGGACATGCCGATTTAGAAGTGGAATGGCGGTTGGAGGTTCAATAACGCCGAAAGGACATTTGTGGGATTGGGTACAGATGCAGTGAACACCCAACCAGAAACGATGTCCGTACTCAATCTCATGAACCCGTGGAGGTCATGAATACCTCAGTAGTGACCAGACTGGCAAACATAAAGGTCGTTAGCCTAGGGGGAAGGGGAAGACCTGAGGGATGCGAGATGTCTCGTTGCAAGGCCGCAAAACTCGTGTATAGAGGACAAAGGCATCAACAGCTCAAGACCAAAGACAGACACAGACGATGAAGCTTCTAATCAGAAAAAGTAAATGCATTGTGAAGCGACAAGTTTGATAAAGAGAAGTGTGGTGTATGTAGTTGAGATGAATCATCAGCTCTTGAGACACGGATCCCTTGAATCAATGACACTGGAGTCTGGAGCACAGGTCCGGCTTGCAGGGGTCAATCAAAAAGAGCACGTGCTCATCATATCCATGGGCCTAGAGCCTGTAAATCTAATTAACGAGTGGTGGAACCCAACGTACATCACACTTTCACGCCCTTTGCGCAAGCAGAAAACCAATCCATCATCCCAAGTTTCGCTTGTTCATCTTGAGTTGTCGCTTCAGTTCAATAACTCACTCGACCATCCACGAACGATCCTGCACGTCCCTGCCATTTGCGGTGTCGCTCGCTCTTGAGGCGTGCGGCCTCCCCGCACGCCCGTGCTCGCCGCACACACCGACTGTCGAAATGTCGAAATTGCCCCACACAAGCAGATAAAGGTGCCTGGAGGCCTAGTGACCCACGAAAGTGGCGGTTTCTTTTTTTTTTCCTGTGTTCGCAGTCCATAGGGTCTCGCAGAATATGCAACTGTGAATAAAGACTGGATATATATTTAATTATTTACGAATTCTATTTGTGCAGTGCGAGAACTTGTACGAACCCATTTCTTGCCTTTTACCAGAAGTGGCCGCGAGCTCCGCATAACACTGCACTTACGCAATCTTTGGATACCCCATGGGTTCAACCCATCTTTTTGTCATTTTTTGTCGTTTTTTTTTTAAATTCTTATCTTGTTCGCAGCGTGCGATACAAGAGATTGGCTTCTTCAAAATCTTTTTGCGGTACGTGGTGCTCTTTTTGTGTTATTCTTTTTGCATGAATGGGTGGTAGGATGGAGGCAAGTGGGAAGTGGCACATTGCCCCCAGCAAAGCTTTCTGGTAATCACGGACCAATCATTCTTTATCCATAATTAGAGAAACTAACTCCACCATCTATTCGTAATATGCGCCATCGTACTGATACATGTGTAAAGCAGGAAGGCGACTATGTGGTTTCAGAACAATTTCTAAACTACCTGTGCTCCATCTAGCACTTCAGGTTAACACCATGCCTTTTCTCCTCCTCCCGAAATTCAAACATGAATTGAACCCCTACAAACAGTGTTCCGCATGCTGTCCAGAAGAAAACAAGTCCCGAGTAACTTCCCATAATACCCTTCATCAAATCGTTGAGACCGTCAAGTCCCAAAGCAAATCCGACCAAATTTGCTAGCATCAACATAAGCACTTCTCCGACAGCACCGACGCCACACAGTAAACGATATGCATTTGGACTGTCCTTCCATTTCCGAGCAGGAAAAACGATGCCGGCGATGACCTCTGGGAGGATGAATAGCGTTCCAAGCCATCCCCATATGAGGAGCCTAAGCTGAATATCGTGCCAAATCGCAATGAAGGTGAAGACGGCTAGGGAGTTGAAGACTTGACGAGCCTTTCCCCAGACACCGGGCAACGTGCTGCCACCAAGAGGTATGTAGAGATATCTCAAACTCCACTTGTTGAAGCTCCTGTGCCACCCACGCCAAAATTGCATGACGGAGTAGTTATTGCTCATACACCGGACCATGTTTTCAGGAGGATCGATGCCATCCAGTAGAGCCCACAGTCGAAAGAATCGCCACGGAATGAGAAGCTTGAGCCAGATATGCTTAAGATTGAAGAATCCTAGCATGCTGAGTTGGGCCGGAGTGTACTCCGTCCAGTCGGGCCGCACTTTGAAAATGGCAACCATGTACATGTAGTGGATCATGATTTCCATGGTGAGAAGAACAACGACGAAGCGGATAGCATATAGTGTAGTACGCTTTGTTGTGATACTGTGCGGTCGATATCTCAATTGGGACATGTAGTCGTTGAAAGTCACGATTGGCCCAGCAAGGTACAACGGCGAGTACATGGCGTATGCGAAGTAGTTGCGGAAGCAAAAGTCTTCAGCTTTCGCAGGAATTGTTACGCGATCTCTCTCAGAAAGATTCGAGGGATCAAGTTGCTTCTTCTTCATGTCATTAGCCTTACTAACAAAGGTGGAGGGTGCAACGAACCTCGATAGGACTACCTGATCGGGATTGAATACTCCAATAGTAGTCCAGGTTGAAACTGACGAGCCGTAGCACTGTGAAGTTGAACAAGACTTCCCACCTTGGGATAAGACCACCATATCCATCTAATGTCGAACCCCAGTTCGGCGCCGATTGTCCCTTCTCAGAACCCGGGGGCACAGGAAGTATGCCAGACAGAAAAGATGCATATGAGTACCCTCTCCAGAGTTCGTTTGTGAAGAGAATGCCAACGTTGAAGATCCACGTGGCGGCTGGAATGTACTGCCTGGGTAACTTCTTTGCAATCCAGTAATTCAGATAAAGGATGGCCACTATCTTGAACGTCGAGAATCCATGCAGGGCAGCCAGGAAAACGACGGCAAAAGGAACGTCGAATGAGATTCGCTGGTTTAAACGAGCATCTGCAGCGGCCGTTGCAGTCAAGCCCATCGTAAGCTGGCCGGGACCCATGGACGGTCGCACTTGGGTGTACATGTGTGCTCCCCAGAAGGTATCGTACGCTTTTCGAAGCATCGGATGCAGCAGTACAACGATAAAAAGGTATGGAATGTTCTTCCGAAACCCAGAGTACTGGGCGTCAGAATCATCCTAGCCGTAGTCTTAGTCGACATACATGAAGAGATCAAGCAGGATGGAGGAAACATACAACTTTCCGGCCTGGTATCCAGCCATCCGATAGCTCATGAGAAAATTTGGGGTAGTTTGGGTGCGATTCTTTCCATCTCAATGAACGACTCTATGAATAATTGGGATTGAGAATAACTCACCCTTGGAAACGTCATAGACGGTCTTCATCATGAGTGGCACACAACCAGCAATAAAGAGGAGGTAGAAGGTAAACTCTGGAGTACGCCATCGCGACGGCTGGACGTTGGCCAAAGGCTTCTGACTCTGACGATGGTTGTTCTGTCCAGGCAGCGTTTCGACTGAGTTGACCCGCGCTTCCTCGAGGGCTTCCTTCGGGGGTGCGGTGGCCGGAACGATGAAGCGGGTGTCAAGGGTGTCTAAAGAGTAGAGCTGCCGGAAGTACTGGAGCCACATGATGTCTATGACTGTGTTTCCATGAACTCACTGGCTCATGTTCAAGGTGTGAGTATTGTAGAACGCCTGGCGGGAATGCGAATGCGGTTGCGGTTGCGGTTGCGGTTGGTGAAAGTGCTGTCAAGGCGCGCTCGCCTCACCTGAGAAGTTCGCGATTCTGATCTGATGCAATGCGACAGCTCCTCGTCACCCACCGACAACCTACCCACCACAACACAACACAAGGCCGCCTTTGATTCGTATCTCTACGCGTCAATTTGCCCACTACATCTATATATATTGCGCAGGAAGCTTTAAAGGAAGCAGGAGCCTCGCGCGATGAATATCCCTAATTCCTCAACCGCACCCAATGCAGGAGAGTATGCTGGAGGTAAAGAAGCTCGAAAATCAACGCGCAAAGCTTCATACTAAAGTTCCACGCAGATGAGGTCTCCGCAATTGTCCTCGATCCCGGCTACTCGACCACCCGCGCCGGCTTTGCAGGTGAAGACGTGCCCAAGTCCGTCTGCCCATCATTTTACGGCCAAATCGACAAGGATTCCTCTTCCCACTACCTCTTCGGCGAGAACGCGATTCACGACCCACTAGGGAATCTACAGATCAAAAATCCATGGGGCTCAGACGGCATCGTAGAGAATTGGGACACCGCGACTAAGGTCTGGGAATATGCAATCACAAGCAGGTTGACAGGCAGCCGACCAAGCCATCCTGCGAAGAACGGCTTGAATGATGCCAATACGAATGGTAATGGGGAAAGTGTGGACGTGGACATGGAAGGACTGGAAAACCTGGAGAACACGGAGAAGCCGCTCGGTGATAGTCCCCTCCTCATGACAGAACCAGGCTGGAATTCTGTCAAGGCGCGAGAGAAGTACATTGAAATCGCCATGGAGGAATGGGGTACACCCGCTTTTTATGTACAGAAGACTGGAGTTCTTGCTGCCTTCGCATCGGGCAAAGCATCAGGTATCGTCATCGACGTGGGAGCTTCGCACACATCAATCACACCCGTGCTGGACGGCATGGTCCTAAGAAAGGGCGTCCAAAAGTCACCACTCGCGGGCAACTTCGTCTCCAACCAAATCCGCCTGATATTCAAGCAAGCGCAACCCGAGATTCCTCTTACGCCTCATTATCTCGTCAAATCCAAAACGCAAGTCGACGCCGGAACCCCTGCCCAAGCCACATACAGGACCTACGACATTCCGCCTTTGGACTCTTTCCGCCGCAATGAGGAAGAGCGCGTCCTGACCGAGTTCAAAGAGTCCGTGGTTGAGGTATGGTCCGGAAATGGCCGCTTCTCCAACGCCGCGAACGAGGAGATGGCAGCTCGCCTACCAGGCCGACCCTTCGAAATGCCAGACGGATGGAACCAGCTATTTGGAGCTGAACGGTACCGGGCTGCAGAGGGACTGTTCGATGCAGGAGCTGCCTTGCACGACGCTGATAACCCAAAGCCCAAGGACGAGCACACCATCCCTCGACTCATTCAGGCAGCGGTGCAGCAGGTCGACGCTGATCAGCGACCTCTTCTCCTCTCGAACATCGTTGTAACGGGCGGCTCCACCTTGTTGTACAAGTTCAATGAACGTCTGAACAACGAGCTCAACGTCATCTACCCGTCTACACGGAACAAGCTCATTGCCCCTGGCCCTCTGGTTGAGCGCAAGTATGCTGCCTGGATTGGTGGTAGTATTCTCGCTAGTTTGGGAAGTTTTCATCAATTATGGATCTCAAGGAAAGAGTACGAGGAGCACGGAACAAATATCGTGGAGAAGAGATGTAGGTAGACTGCGGTATGGATCGAGAGGGGTCATGCGGAGTATCATCAGGCTTCCAAGCGTCATGGACGGGTGTAGGAGTAAATTGTGCCTTGTCCGCAATATTCGATTAGGTTTCCACTTCAAAGCCATGTTGTCAGTTAGACATTGTAAGATTCACCAGTCACCAGAGCACCAAAATTGGTTTTACTATCGGTCATCTCATGCTTGTTCGTTTTATCGTTCCTAATAGTTGGGTGTTGCCCAACAATTGGGTTGATTGTGCATGGTCTGTACGTCTTGAACCATGTTCCGATTCATCGTTACTACCCTCCATCCATCACCGTCGTCGTCTATTGATCCACATCCATCGCCTCTGCCGTTGCCGCCACGCTCTCGTCCTTGAGCTCATGTACAGTAACGTACTTACTGATCTCCTCCCTAGTGATGATCTTCTCGTTCAGCACCGCTGTGGTGCCCTTCTGGAATTTGTAGTTCCTCTGCTTTGGCACACGGACGTTGGGTGTGATGAATCCCCGCATCAAGGTTGTCTTCTCCTCGGTGATGACCGTAACGTCAACGTTGCTTCCAGAACCCAGATCATTGAAAATACCAGCCTGGATCGCATCCGCACACAACTTTACAGCATCCTCCCTTGTCATTTTACTCTTCCACTGGGTCTCGAACACAGACATGGCGGCGAGCGATCCGGATCCCATAGTGACGTATGGCAGTTTATCGGTGGAGCCGTGGGCGTGTACGGTGAAGAGGTGGGCACCAGTTGGGTCGACGCCCGCAACGACAAGGTATGCACCAATATGGCCTTGATAACGGAAGAGGTGCTGCTTCAGCATCGTCATGCATGTGACCACACGCGGCTTCCGGCCGGTTGAGAGGGCATGTAGCTCGAGGTTGGAGGAGATGATGGCAGTGGTGAACTCGGTATCGGCGGCGGTTCCAGCTCCGGCACACCAGATCTGAGGCGCAATGTAGTGCAGTTTCTCGCAGTTCTATATGATGTGTCAGAGATGATCGGTTCTAACCGACCTGGTGTAGAACATGCCTTGTCCGCGACTATGGGTCCGCTTGTTGCTCGTGTATCTGCAGCAATCACAACGCCACCGTCAAAGAGACACCCCACAATGGTAGTTCCAGTGCTGGTAGCCTTTGGAAGTGGTACGCCCTGGGCATGGAGCGCAGCATTGCGGTTGTGATTGGAGAAGTCGAAGCCTGGCATGGCTGCTATCAATGTTGGATGAGGGGCAGATGGATAGTCGAGGCGGGATTGTGTGTTTTGGAGAGCTACGGTGGAGAGCGGAGAGTCTGGGTCGATGTTGTGTGGTGGAAGGCGAGGTAAGTGAAATTCACGGGTCAATAGGCTGGATTGATGTCGTTGTTAACCGTTGACGCGCAGCTTCCGTGCCTGGAGCTTGGACCTCTTGGCGGGATCGCCCGGCCGCTCAACCTTGAAAGAAAGTCAACAACACGCGAACGTTGGTGAACGCTCCAGGTTGCGCTTCTGTATCTACCACCCTACTTCCACGAAGAGCCAAGACACCAAAGCTTCTCCCTTCCTCTTGCCTGCAAGATCTCAATCGCTTCGGAAACAACACGTTCCCCACTCCCCTCACGGTCCTTCTCCTTGCTGGCCCACGGCCCATTACCAGCGCCGCCGATGCGCACGACCACTTCGTAGATTGCAAGAGAACGTCCAACACAGGCCATATCACAAAGTGCTGGTCAACATGGCATCTCCAGTTGCAACTTCGACGGAGCCGCTCATGACAGTCAGCCCCGAGGTAAGCTCTTGGTCGCATCTTCAAATACCCTCTCGTGGACCATGTTAATCGTTGATGTAGAAAGTAGGCTTCTTGGGAATCCAGAGGACCGGCCCCGTTCTCACAAAACTTCAACTCCTACCTGCATACCCCGCTGATGACCTACCGCCAGCCTGTGCCTCCCTCCTCGGCGTCGCCTCCAAACGCGGCCTCATTGCTGCAGCGGGCCCAAACTGTCTCGTTGTAACTTCCACACACACGACGCGACAAGCGTTCGAGGGAGAAACAGATCCTGGAGGCGTCGTCACAAAATACTCCCCGGATATTACCATCAATGTTCCTCAACTCCGTCACCTCGCATTTTCAAGTGGAGAAGACTTCCTGGTCACGAGTGCGGAGGCCGAAGGAGGCCTCGTTATTTATGATATGGAAGGATTATGCCAAGAGAAACATGATCCGATGAGGCGAATTAGCACAGGGAATCTCGCTGTCAAGGCCTTGATTCCAAACCCAGATCCGAAAATCGAACACTACTTTGCCGCTGTTCTAGATTCGGGTAAACTCGTCTTATCTGATGTGGACCAAGGGTCAGCTTTGAATATACGTTCCGAAAAAACTACCTGCGCAGCATGGAGCACGGAAGGAACGGCGTTGGTAGCCGGGTTGAATGATGGCACGGCAGTTCTGTACATGCCCGATGGGAACCAGATAGGAAGTATCCCCCGTCCTCCAAAGGTAGCAGAGACATTAAGTGGTAGGTTACAGTCCGATTTTACCGAATGTGTACGCGTGTATTTGCTAATGATTACAGTATCCGCTATTCACTGGCTCAGCACGTACGAATTCTTTATTGTTCACAGTCCAGAGAACATGCCCCCAGGAGGCGATTCGATCTACCACTACGCGAAATCTGATGAGAGACGATCTACATACACATTCTCCCCTCTCGATGGGGACATATGTTGGCCATCAGGCCCTGAGCGGATTGGACTGCCTCGAGTCTCGATTACAAGGCTCCAGGGCTGGAAGCCTGATATAGATGACATGCTTATCGTTTCCACATCTTCTTCTTCCGATATTGCAATGATACTAAACACAAGCGCTCCTGTCGCGGCAGAGCAAGAAAATACCGAGGACTATGTCTGGGCAATTCTTCCAGACAATCGACAAGCTATAGTACCATGTCTTCTGGGTACACAGGATGAGAGCAGTCTAATCGGCGTGGCGTTGGATCTGTCTAGTAAGGTCAGAATACCACGTCCCATACAGGCGATGGCAGGTGAGATTGATGAAAGCCCCACGCCGCTCCCGGCCTTCCTGGCACTCAACTTCCAGGGCATTCTGTGCGTATGGTGGATCATTTGGGACAATTCAATCATAGAGGGCGTGGGCTACCCGGGTCTTATTGAGCTCCAGAAGGACAATAAATCAGCTACACCAGCAGCGATTGCTTCACCCACTACACAGACGCCTGCATTCTTCACTCAGCCGACATCGACTACATCCGTGATTAGCAAACCGGCGGATAAGCCTGC
Source organism: Pleomassaria siparia CBS 279.74 (assembly GCA_010093715.1). NCBI lineage: Eukaryota > Fungi > Ascomycota > Dothideomycetes > Pleosporales > Pleomassariaceae > Pleomassaria > Pleomassaria siparia. The sequence goes on along the minus strand of MU005774.1, from coordinate 1,219,508 downwards.
ACTGTTTGGGGATCGTAGGTCCGCTAGCTCTCAGGCTACAGCCACACAATCTACGTTTGGTTTACCTTCGGTAACGGCCAAGTCCGCCCAACCTACGTTTGGAGCAACTGGCTTTGCAAAACCAACCTTTGGAGACGCTTCCGCAATTGGTGGCTCTGGTAAACCTGGATTCGCCCAACCTACGTTTGGAACAACTGGGTTTGCAAAACCAACCTTTGGAGACGCTTCCGCAATCGGTGGCTCTGGTAAACCTGGATTCGCCCAACCTACGTTTGGAGCAACGGGGTTTGCAAAACCAACCTTTGGAGACGCTTCCGCAATTGGTGGCTCTGGTAAACCTGGATTCGCCCAACCTACGTTTGGAGCAACTGGGTTTGCAAAACCAACCTTTGGAGACGCTTCTGCAATTGGTGGTTCTGGTAAATCTGGATTCGGAGTAACTGGTGGCATGGGCCAGACCCAATCTCAATGGGGTACAGGCGCCAGCACGTCGTCGCAGACCCAACCTAATCCGTTTAGTGCTCCTCAGGCGAAAGATAATCCATTTGCCAAAGCAGCGGGAGGTCTTTCGGGATTTGCTGCTATTGGCCAAACGACTACCTCTACAGGCTCTGCATTTTCCAGCTTTAACAGTGGTGTTAGCAGCCCGTCACCCTTCTCAAATCTAGGTCAACAAAAGTCCATCTTCATGGGTACCACCACACAGCCAAGCTTTGGTACGGGTTCGACAGTCACCATTGGGGGTACATCTTCTTTCGGCTCGGCTACTTCGGCTAATGAGTCCGGTATGAGTGATGCACGGAATAGGGAGAGGGACGAGGCTACGCCTACACCTCAAACTCCTTCAATTTTCGGGGAAAAATTTACTCTTGGCACAACGTTCAAAGGCGATGGGTCTGCTAAAGATGATTTACCAAAACCCGCGGCTGCCACTGGCGGGTCACTGCTTGGCGATCTCCAGTCTACACTTACTGCATCTACCTCGCGAAACCCAGCTACACCTATCAAGCAAGAGGAACAAGAGATCAGGTTGCAAGATATTTCTACCACGCCTTCGTCACCCCCGAAAGCAGCACAAGCTCTATTCTCTTCCTCCACCACACCAAAGGGGACCCAAGCGAAAAAGCAGTTACCTATTGTTGAGGATGCCCCCCTACCACCAGATCCCATGACTTGGAAACCACGACAGACGAACGATGAGGACCTTCCTCCCATAGTAGGAAGTCCTGGTATAGAGGTAGAGGCCCCGGATTCTTCAGCGCCTTCGTCTCCTCTGGATGACGATGACGACTTCGAAAGCGATTCAGGTAGCGAGAACGAAGTGCAAGAGCCATTCCCTTCAGATAGGGCAAACAAAGCTCGGACACCCCAAGCTCGGTTCAATTTCCAACACAGTGTGCCACCCCAAGCACCTACACCACCTGTAAGAACTACATCACCTTCTGTGCCTCAGAGATACGCCCAACCTTCGAAGTCAGTTTTCAATCAGTTCAGCGCACCTAAACCTACGAGTACAACTTCGATGTTCGAAAAGCCCAACTCCTTGAATAGCACCCAAAAACAATCTCCCTACTTCCCTCCTGTATCAGTTCAAAACCAGAACCAGCCATCGACCTCTGGGATACGACAAAAGCAAGCGAAGGCACCTTCTCCTTCACTCCGTCAATCTTTGCAAGAGCAGTCCAAGCCACCAACCCCTGAGCCTGAGGTGTCAGATCTTTCTGATGACAATGATGAGCGTATTCGAACAGAACTTGCCAGGGAGGTCGAACCGAGACGGACTCTGGACCCGTTCATTGCACATCAAGATTATACCGGATCCTCTCTTACGAAGACTGGCCACGCTGCTCAGATTGAGATCATATATCGGGATATCAATAGCATGGTAGACACATTGGGCCTCAACTCACGCTCACTGGCTGCCTTCGTCCGGTACCATAACAACGGACGTCAATCTAACTTGACACGAAGTGGTCTTGAAGAGATCGAGGACCAGGGAGAAGAGGGACCATGGTTCGATGAATGGCGTATCTCTGAGATTTCTGATCTAGCGGAACTGGAAGCAGAGCTCGAGGATGAGCTAGACCAAGGGCGGGTTCAAGACGTTGTTGACAAGCTCGGTCAATTGGGGCGACTGCTTCGTGATAAGGCCAAACTCATGACCAAGATCAATGATATCCGTCGGCAAATCATCAATCGAAAGGACCCGGAAAAGGCAGAAGCGTTGCGCAAAGCATCTCTTCCAAAAGAACTTGCCGAGCAACAGAAGGCACTGCGAAACGAGTACGCACGGCAACTATCTCTGCTTTCCCAGACGGAAGAAGCCACTATGCTTTTGAGGTCGAAGCTTGCATCCCACAGCGCGGAGAACGGAAAGCCAGGGGCCATGCCCACAGTGGATGCCGTCAAGAAGACCATTATCAAGATGATTAGCCTGACAGAGAAGAAGAATAGTGAGATTGTGCTTCTCGAGTCTCAATTGCGGAAAATTGGCCTTGGAGATGACAGTCGTCTTGCGTCATCTTCATCCCGCATACTGGGCACACCGTCCCGTTCCTCGCGAGCCTTGAGAGGCCAGTCGCCGTTTGCTACCCCGCCAACCAACAAGAGTACCAGAATGAGCCTATCCGAGCTAAACAGGAAGGCGATGACACCGGAAATGGACGAGACGACCCCAAGTCGTGGGTATGGACTGTTCTATACTCCGGAGGGAAGCCCTACCCCTGGAGACTCGCTTGTTAGGCTTGCAAACAAGATGGATGATAATGCGCTGGTAGGTTTGAGAGAGACGGCAGCACGGAGGAAAAAGCTCGCTCAAGGATTGGCGAATGCAGTGTTGAAGAGGGGAGTCAAAGTTACGAGGATTGAATAGGTGGTGGGCAAGTGGACCAGAGCAGGACGAGATCAGGATGGACATGATTGTGTATGATTAGACACGCAGTGTTGCATGCGTTTTTGAATACCAACTTTGACTTGGGAGCGAGCATTGATTGGGCTTGGAAATCACCGAGGGTTTCAGACAAAAAGGACTGGAGACTTGATATTGTGTAAGTTGTAGCGAGTTGAGAGAGGAGTGGTGTATAACATTGTGTATTTCAGATTCCCATTTGCTCCCTTAGGCCTACAAGGACTTTCCCTGCCCATGATCTTTTGGATGTCTGGATACCCCAACTTGGGAGAGCTTGGGCTCAGTTGTTAGGGGTTGCCCGCGCAACGAAAGGGCACGTTCCTCGACTGTAGAAGCTTCAAGCGACAAGCGCTCAACCTTGCTCTTTTTGGCTCATATTGATCGGAGCTACTGCCTAGTTTTGACCTCTCCGACGCAGTTGCTTCGACGACACGTGACTGACGCCTCGACCGCGACCGCGACGAACAACGCTTGGCAGCGCTTGCGAGTCTCCACCGCAGTTACTTTCCTCCTTCACCGCTCCCTCTTTCCTCCTTCTTCCCCATAACACAGATCCTTCCTCGCCATAACACTCCACAAGCAGAACTTTTGCAACACAATTAGTAACAAGTCCGACTACCCCTCCATAAACTCGATTACCCCTCCATCCGTCACCATGTCGGTCGTCTCCCTCCTCGGTGTCGAGGTCAAGAACAACCCCGCCGCATTTGACGCGAAATATGAGTTTGAGATCACTTTCGAGTGTCTTGAGCAGCTACAGAAAGGTACTTGGTTCCCTTCTCCTCGTATCCCGACGCGCTAACGCATCTTTCTTTCCATAGATCTTGAGTGGAAGTTGACCTATGTCGGCTCTGCTACATCGTAAGGGCTCTCCAGTTTGTCGGATCGAGACTGGGACCTGAATTCTAACACACGTCGTAGGAACGAACATGACCAGGAGCTCGATTCAGTTCTCGTCGGTCCTCTCCCCATCGGTGTCAACAAGTTCTCCTTCAGCGCTGGCCCCCCAGACCTTTCCCGCATCCCCAGCAGCGAGATCATCGGCGTGACTGTCATTCTTCTCAGCTGCAGCTATGACGAGCGAGAATTTGTGCGCGTTGGGTACTATGTAAACAACGAGTACACAGACGAGGCCCTTGCGCTCGAGCCGCCAGCAAAGCCCATTATCGAGAAGGTTCGGAGGAGCATTCTGGCCGAGAAGCCACGCGTCACGCGCTTCGCTATCAAATGGTATGATGCTAGAACGGCACACGACAGACAGCTGCTAAGTTTGACAGGGACTCGGAAGAGTCTGCCCCACCAGAGTTTCCTCCTGACCAACCCGAAGCCGATGAGGGTGTCGCGGACGGTGACCAGTACGGTGCTGAAGAGGAAGAAGAGGAGGAAGCAGAGGCTCTCGAGGGCGCACCTGTCGAGGGCGAGGATGCTGAAATGGTGGGTGGCGAGGAGACTGCTGGACCTGCCATAGACGATGATGCTGTCTCCGAAGCCGGCAGTGAGGAAATCGATCTCGAAGAGACTGAGGGTGAAGACGAAGAGGAAGAGGGCGACGAAGCTGGTGACGATGATATGGAAATGGATGACGCTGAGGCAGCCGGTGACAAGGTCCCACAGGTACCTGTACACAGCGCTGATGTGATGGTCCACTGATGAGTCGATGGTGAGCTGACAGTCCTAATCAGGCTTTGTCAACATGTACTCGACTAGTTCGGCGAGCTCGTTGGATTACGGAACACATGATGTATTTTAAAACATGGCGGGTGATGACATGGATCTTGTTGATATTCTTGGCAATTGGCTATGGAGTACATTTGTATCCAGCGCGCTGGGCGGACCTACCACGGTGGGGACCATGAATTCAAATTTTACATCAAGTTGACTCGTCCGGAAAGACTGTTAGATGGGCGGAAATTAATTACAGTAATCGATGTGTTGCACAATGCAGTCGGACCTTGGAAGATGTATTAATAATATGTACTGGCAGGTTGGTTCCCTGCAGGAATGTGTTTCGCAAAACAACCCCTTTAGGCAACCGACATGAATGATACAATGGTACCTTTGTACCGAATGCGCGTACTTTGTACCTATGTCTTCTGACCAAGGCTGAGTTGGAGCACTTTAGCGTGTGGTACAAGTATGTAGGAGGCGTATTGGAGCGTGTGATTGTGAGATGAATTGAATTAGGAGGCGCCGAAGCTGAACCTGACGATGACGATAGAACCTCATCCGGACTTTCCTATAATTATACGATAGGTAATACTAATACTGTTCAGCCCAGAGACAAATGTCAACGGCTTAATATAGGTCATACCCCTGCAGAGCATATTAATAATTAATTATCCAAACAGGCCCGATGCGGCGACTCAAAACGACGACGCGCCACTTTGCTATAAGCACAGCCTCTTCTATTCCCGCATCGGCGCAGTCACAGTCGCAGCCTTGTTCAACCTGGGGAGTTCGGTGCCCAAAGAAGCTCCGGGCACGCAACATACATATAGTAATATAGCAAAAGTGCTTCCCTGAGCGCGCGTCATGTAGCTCCGCGCCGGCTTTGCAGGCATCAAATGTCTCTGATGATGGCCTTGCGCGTGCCATATGTATGTATGATGCCACTGATGCTTATTAGTTTTGGCTCGTTTGCACACCTCCACCTCCTCCCCTTGGTTCGCTTTGAATTTCAGACATTCTGGAAGCCCAGCGCATTCACACCATCTTCTGTCTCGGGTGGCAAACCGTCATCCCATTCATACAGCCGCCTTGAATCTCGTACATCCTCACGGACCCTCTGTGACCCGCCTCCTTCCCACACTGCAGCGCTCTTTGCGAGCAAGTCTTCAACAACGTCAGGCCTCGCTTTTGCCGCTTTTGCCGTTACGCGCTCCCGTACAGCCACCTCGGACACAGCACAGTTTTGGAAAGCTGCAAAGACAAACAGCGGCTCTTCGCGTTGCGGTGCGGGAAAGCGGTCTTGTCGATATTGCCGCGGTCCTGTCGATATTGCCGCGGTCCAGACCCCGCCGAATGTGAGTGAACCCTCGATCGACATCGACACACTACGATACCAACCTCTCCCACCAACCTCTTATCATACTTCGCCCAAGTCTGTTGCTAGGCAGAGCACCTCCATGCAGACTTTACGTCATGTACAAAGGCTGATGCGACTACTCCCTTTTCAGAACACCCAGAATAGGACTACAAAATGAGCTACTATCAACACGGACAGCCCTCGCTGGGGGCCACCTTCTACCCTGGAGGACAAGATGACTACTATTTACCTGGTTCTTCGCCCGAGGTCATATCTCCAGCGCCTCAGCGGTTTGCATGGTCCCACTATTTTCTGCGTATTGCACTGCTGACGTAGTCTTTGACAAAGGATCATGCCCGAAGTACCGGAGAACATGCAAGAAAACATCGCTCACCTCGAATTAGAAGCCAACGGGCCCCGAAGTGCCACAGGTCCAATGTCCCCTCCTCCTCCTCCTCCTCCCCCCAACGACTACAATCAGTACAGCCAGACCTCACCAAACTTCCCGCCTCGAGGATCAAGTTTCCAACATGAGCAGGCCCCACACGATGCACACAGAGGTCATGGGCAAGAACAATGGCCGTCAAGACAGCAAAGCCTATCCTCCACTTTCAATCAACCTCCGAACGTCCAGCCCTCGGCGAAGCAACAACCGTCGCACGATTACAACCAGTTTGCGCATCACAACGAGATCCCCAACTTCTCCATATTCCCAAAGCTTCAAGTTCGACCCCCAAATGTTCCACCCTCGGATGATGAAAAGGAGGCAGTTTTGGAGAATGCGCGGCTACCCGTGCTAAACTCGAACGATCCGGAGATGCAGTTGGCATGGGCACAAGACGCTCTAGCATATGTGGATGCAGCAATGCTCCATGAGCAACGTCTTGCAGAGATACAAACGGCGCGCCCAGTCACTCCTCAAGTAGAGCACCAGTTGAGGGTTGATGCTATGAATGTGGTCGGCTTTCTGGCAGATCAGCATCACCCAAAGGCGGAATTCATGCGTGGCATGTGGCTCGAGTTCGGAAAGTTTGGGCTTCGAGCCGACAAGAAGGAGGCTTTTCGGTGCTATACTCGGGCAGCACAGAAGGGTTACGCAAGAGCAGAATATCGCATGGGCATGCAATTCGAGCAATCGAATGACCCGATCAAAGCTCTCCAGCACTACAAGCAAGGGTCAGAGTCTGGAGATTCTGCGTCCAACTATCGCCTCGGCATGATGACTCTCCTTGGACAGCATGGGCAGCCTCAAGATTACGCCAGGGGCGTACAGTTGATCCGGCTAGCTGCTAGCACTGCCGATGAGAATGCTCCTCAGGGCGCATACGTTCTCGGTATGCTCCAGGCACGCGAACTTCCACAGATCAGCGTCCCTGATATGTTTCTCGCCTATGACGAAAACGCCGCTAAGATGAACATCGAGAAGGCCGCGTATCTCGGATTTGCAAAGGCTCAGCTCAAGATGGGATCCGTGTACGAGCTGTGTAGCTTAGGAAGTGAGTTCGCCCCGACTTTATCAATGCACTACAACGCTTTGGCATCTCGGCAAGGGGAGGCGGAAGCAGACATGGCAATCAGCAAATGGTTTCTTTGCGGGTATGAGGGAGAGTTTCCGAAGAACGAGGAGCTCGCATACCAATACGCCCAACGAGCCGCACAGGCAGGACTTGCAACAGCAGAGTTTGCCTTGGGCTACTTTCACGAAATTGGAATGCACGTTCCAGTCAACCTTGAAAAATCGCTGGAGTGGTACGACAAGGCTTCAAGAAATGGAAACCACGACGCTTTGGCGCGAATCGAGAGTATCTCCAAATCTCGTACTCTCTCCAAGAAAGATCACGAGAATGTTGCCATCAACAGAATCAAGTCCCAACATGGCTCGATGCGTGGACAACGTCCTTTGAGACTGCAGAAACCTGTCGCGCCGGCTCTGTCTGCAATTTCAGACGCCAGTCCTTCGGATTATGGATCAGATACTTCATCGGCGATTGCTCTTCAACCCAATTCTCGACTTCCTGACCGCAACACCTCGACAACTCCATATCCATTGTCGGATAGACCTCCAGTCATCGCTGCAACAGCGCCTGGTGCTGCGCCATATGACCGGCCCGCGACAGTCACACCTTATCCTATGGACAACGGTCCGCCCCGATTAGGAGGCCAACAGAGACCTGCTCTGGGGGGAGGCTTTGGGCCTGACCTGAGATCTTCCAGTGCGCGCCCAGTATCCTCCGCATTCAACGTCAATCCCAATGTCTATGGGACCAATGATCCCTACGGTGGTGGTCGCCCACCCCAGCAAGCACCAGGAGGTATGGCTCCTCTACCGTTACGCCCACATACCAGCGTAGACAACATGGGTCAAGGAAGAGGACGTGTCCCTAGTGGCGGTGGACGTGGCGGTACCCTGCCGCCTGGGCCAGGTGCATATAGACAGCCTGGTGGACCGGCTGCTCAACGACAAGATGCATACAGTAGACCAGCAACGACGCAGCCCCAGAGTGCTGATATTGGTTTCAGTGCGCCGGCCGATGGTCGCAATAGGCTTCAGAAACCGGGCCAACTTAAAAAGCAGAGCACTTTACCTGACGTTGGATATGTGGCACCTCTCGAGCCAAAGCAGCATAGTCGTCCGTCTACCGCGCAGCCTGGACAGGAAAGCAGGGTCTCATCCAGACCAGACCGCCCTTCGACTGCAGCCCCGGGACCTCGACAACCTCAGTCCCAACCTTCTCGGCCAGGAACTGCCAATGCTGCTGCTGGACGACCAATGCTTCAGGACTCCATGTCTTCCCAGTCATCCAAACCAGCTAGCAAGCCTACACCGCAGCAGCCTCAGCAGTCAAAGCCACCGCCAGCACAAAACCCGAAACCCGCGAAGCCTGCGAAGCCCGCCGACTATCCCCCAGGCAAAGGCCCCAAGACGTTCGATGAGATGGGCATCGGGCAAGCGCCAAGCGACAAGGACTGTGTAAGTTCTTTCATTCCGCTTGGTCGATACTCACTAACATACCACACAGATCGTCATGTAAATATATATATATACATTGCTGGGAAGGAGAGGCTGCGTTTTGGGCGTTCACTGGATGGCATAGCGGAGTGTCGGCTTGGGCAGAGAGTTTTATACACATTTGCATACGTTTGAACATTAATGATTACCCTATACCCATGACTCGGTAGCATGAAGAGACGTGTGTTTTCGTTTCTACCTGTAGATATTGCAGTATCAGTAGTATCATGATTATCGGTCAGTGTGTTCGTCTTCTCTCGACTTTGCTCTCAAACTGCTCAAATAAAGTGACGGCTTGCCTTGGGGTGTGAATAGTGCATCTCACGTGTTTTGGTGTGGCACTTTCCTGATCCATTGTCGCGCTAAAGTTAATCCTCATTCTCATTCTCATCCTCTCCGCGTCACCATCCACCTTTACGCATCCCTCCCTCTTTTTTACGTCTCGAAATTCCCATCGCAACGTCCGAGATGGCACCACGTAAGGAGAAGACAGAGAAGGTCTCTGCAAACGAGGCAGCAGATACCATCCTCCACTATCTGCGTAAGTGAACGAGCATCCCGAAGACTGCACTCTCGATTTTACTCACTGACTGATTGCAGGAAAACAAAAGTGAGACCAGTCCTTGATCTACCTGATGTGTATCCATACTCATGCTCGGTGCTTGATTCTAGTCGCCCATACTCGGTGGGTTTTGCGCGCCTTCCTCATTCGCCGAATCCCTCACTGACCGTATCCAGGCTACCGACATCTCTGCCAATCTTCATAACAAAGTCACCAAGGGTGTGGACTTCGCACGTGTGGGATATAAGTAGAAGGTCATGTTGCTGACGCGTTCACAGCTGCCACAGCAAAGATCCTGAAAGATCTCCATGAGCGCAGCGAGATCGAGGGTCGTCCAGCTGGTAATCAAACCAACTTGTACTCATTCCTTCCAACACCGCTCATTCCAACCAGGAAAGCAAATCGTCTACCATGCTCTACAGGTAAACTTGGCTCACGTTCTATCCTTCGCCATCATCACGACTCCATCCACTAACCCAGCCACGCAGAATCCAGAAGATTCTTGCACGCCCGAAGAACTTGGTGCCCTCGAAACCTCCATTTCCCAACTCCGCTCCTCCACCGCCATCGCCATCGCCACCTCCAAGACGCTGCGCAGCACCCTGTCGGCCCTGAACTCGACGCTCTCTACCACCAATCTCATCTCCAACGTAGCTGCCCTCGAGGCGGAGAAGCCGGAGATTGTGGCGAGACTGGAGAGTCTGAAAGCAGGCAAGACGAAGAAGGTCACAAAGCAGGAGAGGGAGGATATTGAGCGTGGGTGGAAGGAGTGGCGAGTGGTGGCGAAGAGGAGGGAGAAGATTGCAACTGAGATGTGGAAGATGATTGAGGATTGTCTTCCGGACAAGGAGCAGAAGGCGGATGTGAGGGAGAGCCTGGGACTTGATGACTAGGAGATGGGATGGGTATGAGAAAGGGTACTAGCTGGCGGATGGTTATATTGCATGAAAATGTGCATGTAAGGATACGAAAATGCCTGTGTGGTACGGAATGTGCAAGTAGTTATAGAGGAATGCGAATCGACGACGAATAATACATACTCTGACCTGTGATGATGGACGGTTGTTTTGTAACAGTGACTTGGGCCATGAATAAGCCGGATGTCTGGAGCAAGATATTTTCCGGGATTCGGCGGTTGAAGGGTGCCCCAATGAGAGTTGTTAGGTTTATCATTCGTCAGCTGGCCTACATACATACTCTGTAGACCAAACACGTCATGACTATTATGACCAAACAAGACCGAGACTTGTGCACGGCATGCACTAACTAACTAACTAATTAATTAATTAATCAATTAATCAATTAATCAATTAAACAATTAATCAGTACATGTAAGCCTTTTAAATTACAGATGAATACATAATACTGTAGGTAAGTCTATACATACCTACTTATGTACAGTAGTACACAATCGTTGTTTCTATCGTCCTTGTCAATGCTATTTATCTATTTATTAGGATCCGTGCGACTATTCATGATGATGATGATGATAATGATAATAATTAAATAATTGAATAAACAATCGAGTATCAAGGTTAAGAGCCCTCTTACTGTTATGCACATATGTACGTGGAGTCACTTGGCGTCAACCTTAAGAGGGAGGTCACGAGCAATGGCACGTGTCTCAGGAGGTTTACATCATCCGCTAGGCCCCGTCGGTGTTGGCACTTGCCGTGCGAGGGTGTTGCTTATCATTGGCTTATCCGACTCCAAACGTCACGCGTTGTTGTTGTGACCTCTCTCGCTCGTATCACGTCGGCGACACATGGAACGCGACAAGTTTTGAAATATACTCCCGATTGTTCATTTCTCGGGGGAAAAATATGGTATCCTGTTCGAGCGCTGCCTTTTTTCTTTTGCTCCTGCACCGAGGACAAAATAAATTGGCATCTCGCGCGCGCGCGCCCATTGTTTGAAGAAACACAATGCGCGAAAAAAAAAGAGATGCTCGAGCACGCCAATAACGCCATCACACACATGATATGAACCACAGACCATAGCTGAACACCCGAGCCACCATTTCCCATCCCATAATACCAGACCCACACACATCCAGAGAAAAGGGGATATCACATACATAGCTCGTGTGCGAGATCATGCCTGCCTGCGCACATAAACTAGTCTTGAAGAGATCGACAGAAGAAGAGACAAAGTTCAGGGTGAACCCGCTCATGCAGCAGCCTTCTTGGGTGTGGCCTTCTTGGGTGTCGTGGCCTTTGCTGCGGGCTTCTTCTTGGTGGCAGTGGCCTTCTTCGCCGCCTTGGGCGCAGCCGGGGCATTGGTCTTGGTCACACGACCCGACTTTGTCTTACCCAAAACGCGGGTCACTTCCTTCTCGACAGCAGGAGGAGCAGCAGCCTTGCGAGGCTTGCTTGCATTCGCCTTGGGTTTAGCGGCAGTCTTCTTTGCCGCAGCGGGCTTGGCGGCGACCTTCTTTGCAGCGGGAGCCTTCTTGGTGGTGGTGGTGGTGGTGGTGGTGGTGGTAGCGGCAGCCTTTGCCTTCTATGCAATGTTAGTGGATAATAATAATAAAAGCGAGACGAGACAACGGGGCTACCTACGGGAGCAGCAGTAGCCTTCTTGGCCTTGGGGGCAGCAGCCTTCTTCTCAGCCTTTGGCTCGACCTTCTTTACGCTCTCCTTCTTAGCGCTCTCCTTCTTAGCGAGCTTGACGGTTCCAGAGGCACCTGGTTATATAGTTAGCATAAAGTGTGATGGATGATGTGGCTCCTGGTCCGGAACAGGACGGAACATACCCTTGGGACGCGTGAAGTCGCCAGACTTCTCGCCAGAGACAATGGCACGGTTGACGTGGCTTTTGAACATGGGCTCGGTAACCTCACCAAGAGTGTTGTTGGCCTTGATGTATTTCTGGATAGCTTGACGGCTGTGGAGAATGATACGTTAGCAGCGCTTCTAAGCTAATTGGGACGAGAGCATGACGTGGCGCCATGAGGTCCAAGACGGAAGAACTAACCTGGATCCATTGCGTTCCTTGAGCTGTATTCAAAATATAACGCGTCAGTGAATGCATCCTCGAGTGTTGGGAGAGCTGGGAAGGATGGGAAGAGCGTTGGTTGGGGGTCGCGCTCCTTGGAGGGAAGTTTGTGTGTCGCAATCCCAAAGCGGGGGGGGTCGGGGGGTCGCAATGCGCCTGGAAGTGTAGACTCACGTTGACAATAGCGACCTTGACCATATCTGTATTCAACAGTCAGCATTGATCAAGGAATACGATGGAACTATCGCAGTGATGAGGCGACAATGTGGTGGTGTTGAAAATCAAACATCAAGGTCGACTTACCAAGGTATGAGGCATGAGCGGGGGCGGCGGCAGAGGCCTTCTTGGGGGCAGCAGTGGTGGACTTCTTGGGAGGCATTTTTAAATGATGATGGTATTATATGAAAGACGAAGATCTGATGATTCTAATGAGAGGCTGGACGAGTCAAATTGATAGGGTTGGTTGGTGTTTATGGAGGCTTGGTGGATCTGATGAGGGCGGGAGGGCTCTCGCGAGACGGCGGGCGGGGCCTTGCTCTTTATATGAATCTCCCAAGCGAGAACGACTCACCAGATCACAACAATTCGTCCCGAAAAGCAGTCCAAACCCAATCAGGCAACTATGAATTATTATCCTGTACTTTTCCATCTGAGATCTTCATCAACATGTCTGTCTGTCTTTTCGGTGGGTCCTTGTCTCCAACTCCAAAGTTGCTCCTTGT
>MU005774.1:1110245-1206199 GCA_010093715.1 Pleomassaria siparia CBS 279.74 | reverse complement strand
CTCCCTCTCTCCCTCCCTCCCTTTATCCCTTCATCCTTCTATGTATCACCAACTTTGGAACCACTCTTCAATCTTCATTTACGCGCCATTATTATTCGTCGCGTCACCTGACCCGTCTTACCGTCTGACTCGTCATGGAACTGCTCTCTCTGTTCACTGTTACTGTTTGCTGTCACGTTTTAGTTCCTCGTGTCGTTTTCGTCGCCCGCGCGCCTCTCCTCTTCTCAATCCACTCGACCCCGTGGTGTTTCGATTCCGCGTCAACGCTCCGCCACCATCGAGTGCCTGTGGAGCCTCGTTGTGCATGTCTTGTGATTATTATTATTATTATTATTATTATTATTGTTATTATCTTTCCTCTCTTATTGTGTACTTGGTTGCGCATGTCAAGGTGCACGCGCGTTCTCATTTCGTGTGCATGCATACGACACACCACTCTCTCGTGTGATTACACTCCATCACCACCAACAATAACAACAACAACAACAACAATACGCGCCGCTTCGGACTCCGATTGACCATCACAACGCGCCCCTCTCAGCTGCCATTCAACGTCACGTCTTGGATCATCATGCAAGATCAAGCCTGGAGAATAACACGATATAACATAAGCAACATTCTACCTTCTAGGAAACATCAAGACACCATGCAGTGCGTAAACAGGCAAACAGCAAAGGCAAACAGGTAAACAGGTAAACAACTAAACATGATGACTGTCGCCCGGCTTCCCTACTCCCCCTTCCTGAACCTTTCCACCTCCTCGCTACTCTCCCCCACAAACTTGACCGTCCACTCCCAAAGCTCCTCCTGTAAATCCACCTCCTGCGTCTGCACCGAACTCGGAATCTCCTTCAGTCCCTCAAAATACACGCCCGTCTTCCCCTTGACCCCCTCATCGTCACCCACCGCCAACCTGGCCAATGCGGCACCGCTTTCAGCAGGCAAATGCACGTTCTCAGTGCCCAGCAAGAACCTCACGATGGGAACCAGACTCGGGTGTGCGTGGAGCGCTATCCAGTTCAACAGGGGACTGGCGTTACGATTGAAGCTGGTGTTGGACATGAGTCCGGGGTCCATGACGGTGACGGTTTGGCCGCGAGGTAAACGGCGTGCGAGTGCGTATGTCCAGAGCACGTTTGCTACTTTGGAGGTGGCGTAGCGGCCGCGGCCGTAGCTCTTCTTGATGCTCTCCTTGCTGGGACGTGCGACATCCTCTGCGCTGGTGTAATATGCTTCAAGCCCACTCTTCTGCGCTGGATCATGCGTGCCACTCGAGACGACAACAATCCTTGCATCTCTTGTCAAACTGTCTGTCAACAGATGGAACAGCAGTGCATGGCCAATGTGGTTTACACCAAACTGCTTCTCGATGCCATCCGGCGTATACACGATTTCGCCTGGAAACTGAATCCCCGCGTTCAAGACGAGCGCCGAAATGGGCGCGTGGTTCGCTGCTTTCCACGCCGACGCGAAGGCCCGGACCGTGGCGCGTGACCCTAGGTCAAGAGGCAGGTATTGTACATTGGACTGGTTGTTGGCTTTATTAATGGTGGTGACGGAATCATCGGGGTCGGTTCGCGATGCTACGACTACCAGAGCCGAGGGGTTTTGTTTCGCGATGATCTTGGCCGTATGGACTAGCGTAGTTTGCATGTATGCGTCAGCAAGGAGATGAACAAGAAGAAGAAGAAAGAAAAAAGAAAAAGAAAAAGCGTCAATTACGGTTCCCATCTAGAGAGGGAGAGAGAGAGAGAGAGAGAGAGAGAAGAGGAGAATACATACACCCTAAACCCACGGTGCCACCCGTGACCACAATCGAACTCGTATATTTGGACATTGCCGAAAAGACAATGTACTACGTACGATACTGTACCTGATCCTATTAATTATGCCACTTGTTCGTGTCTGCCCGATATCAATCAACCTACGAAGATATTCAAGAAACTGAACTGCTTCACTTGTATCAAATCTAACAAGTAATAAATAACAAAAAAAGCTTCCCCCTCCCCTCTTATGCAAGACACATCCACCACCGACCGGTGCATCTATCCACCCATGCACGACCCATTCCTTCCTTCCTTCGTCCGTCAACCACCCCCCACCCCACTCCCACAGCCACCAAAGCACAACAAGTCTAGCGGCGGAAAAGAGAGAGAGAGAGAGAGAGAGAGAGAGACAAAAAAACAAAAAAAAACCCAAAAAACCCCCCGGGCTTTCCTATCCCCGGTCCTCGTGTGTGTCTGATTGGCCCCACACACGGCGGTCGTACGCGAACGAACAGCGGACACAGGTTCCACCGGCTTTTGATCAGAAAATCAGATAATTCAAAGCCCCCCCCCACACACACACACACACGGGGATAACGGCAGAGGGGACATTCAAGGACTATTAATCGCTACTATTGTTTAGGGTTTAGGGTTTTTTTTTGGGGGGGGTGGGGGGTTTATGTTTTCCGACGGACAAATCAATAAATTTATTTATAAATAGATGGATAGGTACGATTGAAATCATCATGCAAGAAGAGAGGTCCTACCTACTAATTACCAATTTACTCGTTTGTAGAAAGAAAGAAAGAAGGAAAGAAAGAAAGAAAGAAAGAAAGAAAGAAGGAAAGAAAGAAATAAATATTTTTCGTGAGAATCTACTAATACGAGTACATATACGTGATATATATATTAATGGTACGAGTTTTACTAATGATTATTAATTGATTAGCTCGGGTAATTACCTATAGTAGTTAGAATCTTTGTTATGTGTACATGTATGGCTGGTAATTAACATGTTATACTAGATGGATGGATATGTAGTTAGTACCTTGATAATATATATATATATATGCCAAAGTATATTTGTTTATTTATTTATTTATTTATTACTAGTGGGTGGTTTTCCTGTATTAGTGAGTGAGTGAGTGAGTGAGTGAGTGAGTGAGTGAGTGAGTGAGTGAGTGAGTGAGTGATTAGATGCAGTAATTAGTTAGCTATTAGTATCACGGCCCAAAAGGTCATGCATGGCATCTCCATCTATCCAACGAGCTCTCCTGTCAACGAATAATACAAACGACTTTGTCATTTGCTAGATATTATCACAAGAGTTCGATCTACAATATGTATGCCATTCTATCACATACACACAAAATGCGTTTCAATGATTTGATTTAGTACCATATTACGCGCCCGCCCAAAGCTAATAATAACCTTCACCCATCGCCCGGTTCCGCAGACCTTGTATACGGAAGAATAGACAAAAACACCATGCAAAGGCATGTCCCAAGTAAAAATCCCCCTTCTCCGAAAAAAATGCAGAGGATGCTCCTGAACTACCTCCCCCAGCGCCAATGCTATGCCCACGATTTTCAGGATTTAAAACGCCATAAGAGGTTCGGGGATTATTTGCCCCAGCAACTTGAAGATTAGATAAAGAGATATAAAATCAAAATGTCAATTGAATGAAGGGTAGCCCGGAGGGGAGCCGGCAGGCTGTGATGTGACCAGAGGGGTGGCACCGACGGGGACTGGGGATGCAACACCGCCAGCATCTTTGAAGGTATCGCTCATCTTCTTTGCTCCATTGAGAAGCGGGCACATTCTGAGAAGAAGCTGTTAGCATGCCGATATAGACGTGGGTATTTGGGGGGGCAGGCAAAACGAACTCACTCTTCTTCGGAGTGAAGCTAGAAAGAGGGGTGGAAGGGAAAGGGCTTTACGCACTTCTTGTTCGTCTTGATGTGTCCGACTTCACCGCAATTTGCACATTTCCGAGGCGTTGAAGTGTTCTTGACGCCAGTCGATGCCCCCGCAGCAGGGGTGCCGGGGACGGACGACACAACGCTGTGAAGACCCTTAGCTTTCTCACGACCTTCGCGACGTTCTACATTTCTAGTAAGCCGAGCGAGTTCAGCACGGAGCCTAGCGAAAGTTAGCAAAAAGAATCTGGAGAGGAATTTTTCCACCAAGGGGGAAGAAGCATACTTGATCTGTTGTTGCGCGTCGAACTCTGGGTTTCCAGAAGGCTTGATATCATCAAGTCTCATTCGATCGAGCCGTTCTTGCTTCTTCCTCTTGGTGTAAAGCTTGACGACCTCCGGGTCGGTGATCTCAACAACCGTCTCCTCTTCTTCTCCGGCCTTGTTCTTGGTCCAGCGCCGGATCCGAAGCTTCTTGCCTCGGGTGTCGTTGGCGCTGTTGCGGCTAAGTTGGCTCATAGTATCATCATCACCACGCATCAACACCGGCGTGCCTTGTTCCGATCTACCTCGCATGACGCCACTCTGTGTCGGGCGGGCATCGACCGAGTCGACATCCATCTCCACATCCGAGTGGTCCATGGTAGAGGAAAGACTCTCCTTTTGCTTGCTCCAAATTCGCTGGATGGCGTTCTCGTACATGTGCTGTTGGCGCTGGACATTGTAGCTATGACCACCAAGCTCCTTGGACGCCTTAGCATTGACTTTGTCTGCTACACTCTCTCCCACATCTTTAAAGCCGCCTTTCATGGAAACCTTGATGAAGCTGAAGCCTTCGCCACGGGCGGTTGGGTCACCGTCGCCATGAAGCTCTAGCATTGCTTTCCCTTGACAAGCATTCAAGAAGTTTTTCGTAGTATGCCATGGAGCCAGCTTTAGTTCGAGTGGCTCCCCTTCATCACCGTTATCATCGTCCTTGATCTCGTTCGCTTTGAAACCAGCATCCATGAGGTGCTTATCGCCTGCGTGCATGGAGTCGATCAAACAAATGTCCTCTGGCTTGATCCAGGTTCTAAGCGTGGGTTCGTCGGGAATGGTTTCGCCATCTAGGGGCTGCCACGTGCCCGTCTCCTTGACATACTTCATGATTTCCCTCATTCTGGACCTGTTTTGCGCAATCTCCGTACCGGGAAGATGATGCTTGATCATATCGTTGCTGACCCACGGCTGTCGAGCGCCTCGCTGTTGACCTTTCCTGTACAGTCGGAATGCTAACATCTTCAGTCGCTTCTTCGAAGCTTCGGTGACCTTTCGTGCATGAGTTCCAGGTACCTCAACCGAGGGAAACTCCTGACCAACGACCATGAGATTTTGTATGTTTCTCATATAGTAGTGGGATCCATGAACGCCACTGTGACTCCTGCTAACGAGGAAGTCGGTAGACTTGGGTTTGTGGGAGAACACAGGCGCTCTATACATTGCATTGTGGAGTGTCGGCACTGTTTGACCAGGGTCCACGGTTCCAAATAATGAGAAAGGGCTCTTGTCTTGGGGCAGAAGTACTGCGGTTTCTCCGAATTCGAATTTGGGCCGAGATGTGTCTTCGTTGTCCTTGCGTCGGTAGTAGTGCACAATCTTGTTACCCATGCCAAAATTGGACAGCGTAGTAGGATATTCTTCCGAGTACTCGGCAAGAAGGAGATCTGACGTGTCACCAATACCAAGATCCTCGGCAGTTGCAAAGGCTTCCGAGGGTTTGAGGTTCCGCTTGTGTTTCTTCTTGATAGACTTGAGAGCCGATATACTAACTCGTTCCCCAGCCTTGAAGGTTATTGACGGGCGATGGAAAGACCGCAACTCGCGATCTGAAAGGTTAAGCTTGTAGAAGGGGTATTGCAGTTTCAGAGCAGGCAAGCTGTGCTCGACATTCATATGGCCCAATGTACTCCGAACCTTCTGTTGACTGTTCTCCTTGAGTGCATCGTACGCTTCGTCATTTGAAATATTGTAGCGCTTGAACATGGGGTTTGCCAAACTACCGCGGTTATCGCGCTTGAGTCCTAGCCCTATTGCGCGAGGTTTCGCCTGTTCCGCGTTCGGTCGTTGGACATCCAGCAAAAGATGAGGGTCATTCATGTCCAGAATGATCTTCTTTGCGATTTTGGCCGTCGCAAGTTCGGGATCGTCCCATGATGGCAGGTCCATGTGATCGTAGACTGAGAACTGCAAAGCATCCAAGCCAGCGTCAAGCTTTCGTTTCTTATTCGTATGCCCAGGCGCGACATTGTATATCCATTCATTCCCATCGACAACCATGTCGGAAGGATCCTGAGGAGCCCAAGGATCTTCTTCCTCCTCTGATATTGTCTCAGCACACGGAAGGCTCCAATCTTCGCAAGCAATCCTCAGATCGCTCCATGAGATGTTGCCAATCTTCTCCTGGTCGTTATCATTGACCAATTCATCCATCTCCATATCATCGCTGCTCTCATTTTGTTCCTCGATTCCATCCGTGATGAAGACAAGACCTCGCTGTTCGTCTTCCAGTTGACGAGTGGCCTTCGTTATCACACCTGTAGATGGTAGTCGAAAGCTTTTTTCCTGGTCCGCAGCAAGGTCTAAGCTAAGCTTGTTAAGTTGCATAGCCTTGGGCGGCTTCAGAGGTGTTCGCGGAACGAAGAATGCGCGTTTGCGCGGTATCAAACTGAAGAATCGGGGGGGCTTGCCGGGTTCGAAGTCAGGCCATATTCGGTCGAAGTACTCTTTCGATGACTGCGGCGGAGGTGGGAGCCGATCGTCATGGGAGCGCCCTGCCTGTGCGAACAGGGCCCTCTGTTCTGCTAGCTCGGGATCATCATCGTCGTCCTCGTCTTCTTCGTCATCGCCATCGCCATCGCCATCGCCATCGCCATATACCATGGGTCGAAAGGCCGTATGCGCACTTGTTCCATGGTCACCCGACGACGAGGAGGAATTTATGTTGGCATTGTTGGCTTGGCTTGAGTGTTGCGTTTCGATAGAGTCCAAAGGAACGTTATCCTGCTGTGACTGATCTTGCACTGGGCTTGACCCACCGAATAATTCATCAAAGCCATCGTCTTCCTCGTTGCCATCGTCATTCAGAGCTTGCGCCGTTTGCCCATTATGTTGTAGTATGATGTTGCCTTCGCTGTCCTCCTCCTCTGGAAGGTCATCGTCGGACATGTCCTCGTAGTCTATTGCATCATCGGCCTTTTCTCCAACCTCGAGCGGTCGGACTGCTATGTCACCCAAGAAGTCATCTCCGTTAGCACTCGGTCCGCCAAGGGCTAGTCGAAGGGCCTCTTCCTCTGCAGCTGCGCTCGGGTGCTGAGCTTCGTGAGGCTCCATAGTCGCGTGTGGCATCTAGAGGCTCGTCCAGTCCTTGTGGCAGAGGGGGTTTTCGATGAAGGCGCGAGTATGCGAGGGTATAGATTTCAGGTAGCCTTACGGTAAAAACGCGTGGAGAGGTAATGGGAAGGCAAGGGGTGATCCGTCGTCCACCACCTGTCGCCTGCCGCCCGAGTCGATGCGATTCCAGGGCCGAACAATCATCCGTGAGGCGGTCTAGTTGACGACCAGCGCGATGGCGAACTTCAAGGGAGTGTTTCGGGGGGTTCGAGGCGTTGTTGTCTGATCGCCCGCAGGCACCGTGATTGTAGTAAAGGTGAGGGTTCCGATCGCGCATGAAAGAATGTCCATGTTGGTCCGTGCGTCTCGCGTGGCGTCAAAGTCAACCTCGGAACTAACGTCACCAACATCGCTCGGTGGTGAACTTCTCTCTAATCACGCCTACAGAATAATGCAACCAGTTTAGAAGTGGCAAATCTCTATGCTGTAATATATAGTATTTGTGCTGCCAAGGTTTGTGTGCTCGAACTATGTTAAAAATCGCCTCGTTTCTCCCTGAAGTTGTTCACGAGAAGATCGCCATGTGTCTTCCTGCAATCATCCCATCACTGCTGCTATACGAGTACGCACTCACAAGGTGTCATGTGTCTCATTATTAATCCTGCGCCACCTCTGCTTGCTCGATTCTCTTCACATCATCTGCCTCATCCTCATGTCCAAAATCGAAATCTCCAAAGTAGACACACAGAGCCTAATTCAACCAAGTAAGCTTCAGTGTAGCCCAAGAAGAAAATACACATTACCTTGCTAGCTCCCACTATACAATAATGAGCCACTTCCAGCTTCTTGTCTTTTGGCGCGTACTGAGCAATCTGGTTCAGATCTGAAGTCCGTGGCAAGAACAAACACAAATGTGTGCTGTAACGCGAGAAGCCCTTATAGAGCTTATCCAGATTGTACGGTTCCATCCTTGAAAGATCAAAAACGTCATCGGCGCTGTATTCAGTTCCTATGTGACCTGTCAGGTAAACGGACGAAGAAACGATGCAGACCAACTTATACCTCCCCAAGGCGGGCTGGCGAAGATTACGTTATTATTCTTGCCAGCAAATCGTTTGCTGATGACATCGAAACAATCTCCCTTGACCCAGAAGATCTTGTTCTGAACGCCGTAGATGCTAGCGTTGTGTTTTGCGCATTTCATCGTCTTTGCGTCTTTCTCGATGGCGAAGACTTGCTCCCACCTACCGGAGAGGGCGAAAGCGATTGCGTTTCCGCCAACGCCCGCAAAGGCATCGATGATTACTGTCTTCTCTTTGGGAACCGACTCGCCTAGGTGTGCAGCAATCTTACTTGGGATTGTCAGTTTTTTTCTTCGAATTCGTGACTGTGTTTTGACATGGACCTACTTCGCAATAGGCTCCGGGGTGACTCCAAACCATGCATCTTCCGTCATCCAGATGCCTTGATCGTACTTATCCCATATCTTATACCGCTGGAACCAGTACCTACCAATCGTCAGTCACGGATATTTTTTCATGTCATGTACTCCCTACTTTCTGAGGTTGTTTGGGAAGTCGGCCTGAGAGAGCCATTGGTGAATGCCCGCTTCATCGGGTGTCTCTTCAACTACGCCAGCCATGTCTTCCTCGATAGCATCGACTGGATTCTTCATCCTTGCAGTTCGTGTCTACCTCACTATTCAACGTGGAAAGGGATGGCGTTGAGTTGCGAGAATGTCTGGCTCAAATCTGAGAAGGATGCTACTATACTTATTAGAAACTAGCTTGTGGTCTAACCACATGTGGCCGCCTCCACTTGAACTCTAGGAATGGACGACTCACTTTCTCTGCTGAGAGTCACCTTCTTCTTAAATAGAATTCTGAAATACACACACTTGCTCATCCGCGCATCTTGTCAAGATCTCTAATTACCCAAAACTGTACGGATTGAATGCAGCGCGCCGCCCAAAACTCGACAAGGATACCACGCGCTGATCAGAAGCTATGGCCACATCAACCCAAACCCATCTGCAACCGCAATATTATCTGGCCTCGAGCTCAAGCTCCCCAGGCCACACTCACGCCGCCAACGAATCACCACCCCACTTCATCACCAACATGTTCGGCGCACTGAATCGCTTCATCGCACGGCTCGACGCAGGCAACGAAGAGCCGAGCCAGAGCAGCCAGGCTGGCTTTGGCTTCCAAGTCTTACGGAACACGAATCCTGACGTGCCCCTGGACCCGTGGTTCGACTTTGTAATTGGCATTAATGGGAGGACTATCGTAAGTCGACTCGTTTGAAATGGTTGTGAGAAGCGATGAGAATGTGCTGATTTGAAGGGAAATAGGACAATCCAGATCCCAATCTCTTTGCGACGGAAGTCCGCAACTGTGCTGGGTCTACCATCAGTCTTGGTGTCTTCAGTGCAAAGGTAAACTCGAGCTTTTATTATGAACCTCACTGAGCCTTGCAATTCCAAAAATAAAGAGACTCAAGTAGCGTTGAGCAAGATGTTGTTCTATTCAGATTTCTATTTCTTTTTCTTCAAGTTTTTATATCCCGTAACGCACCTTGTTCAGGGCGGCAAAGCTAGCTTCATCATCCATTCAATTCTAAGACTCTCCCCAGGGCCAAAAGATTCGCGAAATATACGTTCCAATCCCCGCGGAGAAACCAACTCTCGGTATTTCCCTCCAATGGACACCCCTTTCCGTCACCGAAGACGTATGGCACATTCTCGACGTCATCCCCAACTCTCCCGCAGATCTTGCTGGCCTCCTTCCCTACGGTGACTACGTCATCGGCAGCCCCGAGGGTCTTGTGCGTGGAGAATCTGGACTGAGTGAACTTGTAGAAGATGTGAGATTCCCCGTGCATACCCCAACACACATTTGCAGTATTGAAGCTATATGCTGATAATTGACAAGTACCTCAACCGCCCGCTCCGCCTCATAGTTTATAACCACGAATATGCCGTAACGCGCCCCATCACCATCACCCCCGCACGTGGATGGGGCGGCGAAGGCGCACTAGGCTGCGTTCTGGGGTTCGGCGCCCTGCACCGCATCCCCGAATCCCTAGAAGACATTGTCCAAGGACCTGGAGAAACACTCTTCTCCACAGATCATGCTTCCTTTGACGAAAAGCGGCCGGTTTCAACGTCTTCCAATGTCCCTTTTGTGCCTCCCAACACGAATGTTGGCGCAGCTCCTGAGCTTTTTGTCCCTGCTAATATGGCGCTGCCTTCAAAGTCGCCGCCACCCCCGATGGGTGCGGGCACGGTAGGTGAAGTCGTGGCGAGAGGGCCGCCGAAGAGAGGCAAGGCGAGGGCGCATCATGCTGTAAGTCCAATGGGTGGAGGGGGGTTGGATGATTATTTCAAAGAGGGAGAACAGAAGAGTCAGGAGCAGGACTATGCGCCAGCGGCGAAAGCGAACGTGCCACCACCGCCGAAAGCAGGGCCACCTAGGGGTCCGCCGCAAAGCGTGACGCCAGTTCCTGCGGAGCCGACAGGGGAAGAAGAATGAGGTTGTGTCGAGGTCGGAATAAGAGTTGATCTTGTGGGTAGCGTTACTGCAGCGTGCCACAATCAGACAGTACGAGATGATGATCCTACACGACTAGATTAGCAATCCACTTTCTGGCATGCGATATTACTCATCCCACTCACTCACTCACCCTCATCAGCACACGTCATCCCCAAGCTCTTCCCGGAACCGACTCTTCCTCCTCTCCATCCTCTTCTCCTTCTCCTTCTCCTGCTCCCCGTCTTTCCCCGTTCTCCATTCCCCACCAATCTTGACCGCCTCAAATGCCACATGCGTCGGCATACTGACGCCGTCGTCGGAGAGAAACGAGTCCATCCTCCTATGCGCCTTCATCTCCAACCAGTCTCCATGCTCGATCGACTCTGTCGGTTGTGGCCGCGGCGTGGGGACTCGAGAAAACGAGGTCGATTGGGCATGGTGTCTTTGTCTGGGAAGGTGTGTTGGTGTTGGTGAGATGTGCGGGCTGCGCAGGCTGCGCGGGCTGGTGACTTCGAAAGAGGAGGTGGGTGACGTAGACGCCGAACTCGAGGGAGTGAATTTGGTCCGTAGTTTGATGGTGAGTTTGCGGAGGAGTGGCATGATGACGATGATTGTGGTGTTGGGCAGTGTAGTGTACCCGATCTCTCAACCGACGTAGATGTATATGGAGGAAGATGATGGAAAAAAAAAGTATGATGAATGGTTCCTTTGGTCAAACTTGGTCCGAGGGTAAGTAATCAATGTACATAAGATATACACACACACACACACGTACACACATAGATACCTACACACAACCTACACATACATATACACATACGGTAGGTATCCCACAATATCAAAACAGAGGAAACAAAACCAGAAAAAAATTCAAACAAACTTCGGAATCACACACCCCCTATATACCCCCCTCCCACCCCCTTCCCCTCGAAACCCCTCCTCCTCGTCCCTCCCTCAAGAAACCTCTCCCGTCGACTAACCCCCCCCCCCCCCCCCCCCCCCCCCCCCCCCCCCCCCCCCCCCCCAATCTAATCTCCACCCCTCACTCTTCCAGCCCATCCACCCACCAACCCACCCACTCACCACGCCATACTAGCGCCACAAGAAAACCAGGCCACCCATCCCATCTCGCGTCTCGAGCACACATGGTCGGACCCTCGCTCGGCAAAAAAGGCAAAAAAAGGGCAAAAAGAAAGAGGCGCCACAGGGTTTAGTTAGTTAGTTAGTTAGTTTAGTTGGATGGTTGGTTGGTTGGATAGAGGGAAGCACAGTATGTACAGCATCACAAGACGACGACGACGGGGTCCAGACGGATCATGCACGACATATGGACGTAGAGGCTTGCGTCGCTTAATTAATTAGCGCGGGCCTGATCGGGAAGTGGCAGTGACAGTGGCAGTGGGAATTAATTAGTGGTATTAATGGTAGTATATTACTATGTATGTATGTAATCATGTATGTAGGATGATGATGATGATGATGCTGATGCTGATGTCCATGTCGATGATGTCCATGCCTGGTAGTCGCTGGCGAGCGGCGGATGGATGTCTACATACATACATACTAGTCGAACCATGGTTATGAACTTCTCACCGCTTCGAAGTGGCGGACCCTTTTTTTTTGCAGAGGGGAGGTAGGGAGGTAGGGAAGGGTAGGGGTAAGGGGGTGCGAGACTATACGTAGATAGGTGGTAACAATTAATTAGTATTACATACATACATAGTCGATATTACGCCCCAAGCGGCTGTTTTCTTGGCAGTATTAATTTCTGGGACTGTGTGGGCCACGCGCTTACCTATGTACGTTTAGGGGGAGAAAAGAGAGAGAGAGAGAGAGAGAGAGAGAGAAGGGGGGGGGAGGGGAGGCGAATAATGAAAGCTAGTAGATTTTTTGTTTTGTTTTTTCGAGCCAGATTGTTTAATAAAGTTATTGGCGAGTTTAAAACCAGTAATTAATAACTAGAAACTCTATTGCCATTTTTTTTTGGCATAGGAAATTTGCATTTGCATTGAATCAGGGACAAATACTAATTAGTATTTGTAGGTTACATACATAATTATGTACATACGAGTAATGGATACTCTTTTCGGAACTAATAACTAATTAGTGGGATGAGTAGGTAGGTAATTACATTCATCCATCCATCCATCTCGCGGCTGATCGAATCGTTGTTATTGTTGTTGTTGATATGGTTCGTGGTTTGGAGTCCTTGTGGTATTTACCTATCTACCTATCAGACCTGAATCCGTCATTCCCACCCTTTCTACCACGGTTCGACGAGTTGATCGCCCATCGTTCTACACTACTGCTACTGCTACCACTACCACCACCACCACCATCACTACCACCATCACTACTACCAACATCACTACTATCACGCAGCATCACGCCTCTAAAGGCTCACACCACCAGCCCCAGAATCAGAAGGTAAAGCGCCCACGATGCAGTCTCATCCCTACAAAGCGTTACGGACCGTATCCGGGACGCCATGGCTCACCGTAGATGGCACGAGATGGCACGAGATGGCTTCATGCCCATCCATGCATGGCGAATGTCAGCTGAGCTGTCTTTTACCACCGACCCGGAAGAGGCAATGGATGGGCGAACAAATACGAGTGAAATAATTACCTAATCGTAATATACGTGGAAACAGGAAGCGAGCACGTGTTGTTTGCAAAAAAAGCAGGTTTCATTGTTAGTGTCTATTTGCGATGCTACGCCTAGACTTGCAGCTGAGTGCTGAACTTTGTAATTCCCATGGATGGTGCACTGGAATCGACAGACTTTTCCCACATGCACATGGGAATATGATTTTACCAACGCCTCCCTTGAACGATTTGAATCAAAGGTCTATGCCAAAAAAGACGAAAGCGCCAACATCAAATAAACAAACGCCGTCTGTCCTGCAGGACGTAAAAGCCACATCTAAATGACAACTCCCGGGTACAGGCAGGAGTGTGAGATTCGAATCGCCCAACTAATCAAAGCGCCGAAAATGAAGGGTCATTGCATAAAACGAGAGTCTGAAGTTTTCCGTGTATGTGTGGTTTGTCGCTGCGCACTCATCTTATGTCTAGTTGGAAGGGTTTAAACTTACCACCGACTGCCCCACACCGTGGACATCGAGCCGTCCGACCTCTGGTCTGTTCGGTTATCAGTGCATCGACACAGTCTTGACAGAGACCGCATATGCACTCGGAGCAGGCGTAGCTGTGTTTTAGTATCGACAGCTTTCGACAGGCGGCGCAGTAGATTTGAACGGGCTGCGCGTATATCGGAGAAGAGTCTGAGAGCCCTTGGGACGGCATGTGGAAATTCTGGCCAGACAGCGTAGACTCAATCGAAGACTCGACAGACGGGAATGGCTGCATGTCCGACATGTCCGGCGGTGGAGGAGTCAGCGTATTTTGCAAAGGCGATGCCGTGTACGACTGAAATTGGGATGCAACGAATGGGGGCAAAGAAGTCCGATTGAGCATATGCGGCGAGTGATGGGGTGAAGGGGGCATCTGCAACTTCGTTAGCGAGCAAGACGGCAACAGTACGACCTACTCACCGGAGTGAGGTCTCGACTATCTTCTTCTGTAGCCGAAGCAGCTGCATCGATCAGATCCTCCCACCTCTTTCCGTATATGGCCGCAGCTGCGGTCTGTGGCTCTGCGGAGAAGGCCTTGCGGTCATGGCTCATCCTCCGAGGGTGTTCCTTTGATTTTGTGCGTTCGTGCTTTGGCTTGCGTGCGTTCTGACCTACCGATGACTTGCGGGGTCGATTCGGCTTGAGGGCACGCGGAACGGGTGGGAGTGTAGAGGAGCGACCAGGGGGCGACCGGGCGAGGGACGAGGGCAGCAGTTCCCGCTGTAGAGAAGCAGAGGTGTAGTAAGGTTCTTCGGCAGTGATGTGCTGTTCTAGAGTCGTGGGCGCGAATCTCGCGCGGGGCCTGTAGATTTTGGAGTCTGGTTCTGACACGGCCTCCTAGTCCGAGCAACCATGTTAGCGTATCTGTCCCACAGAGCAAGGAAGGTATGAATATGGGAACATGTCTCACCGGATCAGAGTCCCAATCGTATTCGGGGCGGTGGTGGTGCAACGAAGCGAGAGCAGCGGCAGCGCTTGCGGTGGGCAGCAGTGAGGCTCGGCGCATCTCGTCCGATGTCCTCGGTGTACTCGAGTTGTACTCATCGTTGTAGAAGGCACTGAGGTCGCCTCCATAGCCTTGCCATTGCGTCAGTCCTCGCTACTGCTGGAGGAGACTCGGACACCAACCTTGTGGGCCTACTGAGGTGATTTGCGGCGGTGGTGGGGGTCGCTCTTGCGGAGGGGTATTGACCATGAGCATGAAGCTCTCCTCGGTTGCCGGGAGCTTGGAGATGTAGTGCTCGGGGTGGGCGCGGCGGATATGCTCCTGCATGGAGCGATAACGTTTTTCCTGCGCACACAAGGTGTTATTCGAGTCCTGCTCGGCTGTGGCGACGGCGACGGCGTCGACGACGATGACGACAACGACAACGACAACGACGGCGACGAGGGCAGCAGAGGATATATGAAGAGGGAGACTCACGCCAGTGCAGCGTTTGCGGCAGGCAGAACCATCGTGGTTGCGCAGCGGGCAGACGACGACTTTGTTCTCATCCGAGACGGAGAAAGACCCTGTGAGCGAGGCTCGTGGCGGCATTCCCACCTGCATCTACCCTGGGAGTGGGCAGGCTGTGCGACGTCGAAGATAAAGGGCAGCAAGTGTTTTTTTTGGAGATGACAGAGCTCAATGGCAGACGGGGGAGCTATGGGACAGCTTTGGGGGAGCTTAGATAGCTGTCTAGGAGCTGAGGAGTTGGGCGCAAAGCAAGCTCTGGAGCTGTGGGCGAGGCGGGATGGTGTTTGCGGATAGAGAGGAGGGGTAGATGCTGTGAGGGCGAGTGGGGGGAGGGGAGGAAGGGGGGGGTTGATGCACAAGCTCTCTTCTTCTCTCTTGCTGTCTCTCTCTCTGTATCTTTGAGCCGGAGAGTGGCCCTTTTTTTTTGTCGCATGAAACCTGCCCCATTGGCCGTGAATGGCAAGTCAATGTGGGCCAATTTGGAGCAGCTCCAGGCTCGAGAGTCAAAGCAGCAGTCTGGCGGCCATGAGCCCCATGATAAAAAGGGCTTTTTTTTTGCACCGTGTGGGCGTGCAAGGGCAAGAGGATTGCGGGCTGCACAGGCCTTGCCGCGATGACTATGTTCAGCTCTCTCGTGTGCCCGTCCCCGACTACACCGAGGACGAGTACATAGTCATCAGCTGGCGAGAGCTCCTGAAAGAAATCATCGACCTCTGACAGGCTGGCGGGCTGACGGGCTGACGGGCAGCTGGCAGGGGAGCTCCGGTCTCTCCTTAGCCAGCTATCCCCAGACGGCAAAGGTTGATTGATTGATTACAGTACACAGCCCAAGCACCAAGCAGCCGCCGCCGCCGCCGCCCGCGATTGCCGGTGACAATGCCGTGAAAAAAAAAATTGCTGCAGAGAAAGTCCAGCGCCAGTGACAGGCCGGCCGTGCGACTGATGAGTGATTGTGCCCAGATTGATTGTTGGCCGTTGATTAGTACAAGGGTGTTAGATGCAGACCAGAGAAGGAGAGGGCTGCGCTGCTAATATAATATCGGATCTGGGGAAAGCAGATGCTGACTGATGAGAGAAACATTAGAGAAAGAGAGACAGAGAGACCGAGAGAGAGAGAGAAGGAGAGAGAGAGAGAGAGAGAGAGAGGAATGACGGATGATGACGGGCGTTGCGTTTCATGCGCGTCGAGCAAAGGCCAGCCAAACATTTTTGGTGCACTGTGGCCATGTGTAATTATATACACAGTACATACTAGTACATACTACACGTGTACGACGTGGTACCACAGTAACTATGATTACTTGCAGTACATATGTACATAGATACAGCCATGTTCTGATGGGCCAAACCATCATCTGCTGTGTCGCCCGTCGTCTGTGGCCTGTCGCATGTCATGTCGCCTGTCGGTCGCCATGTGCCATGTCCATCTGCCATCTGGAGACGCAAGAGAGATGCATGTCCGCTGGGAGAATGAAGTCGCAATATGGGAAACGTGGGCCGGGGCGGGGGCTTGTACTGCAGCCGTCCACAACATGTGTACTGTACTGTAGATGCTAATATTAATGATAATAAAGGGTCCCACCAGTTGGTTTTACAGTATTAATTACCATTTGTATATATAATTAGTACCATTGTACAAAGGTACTCACTCGTACTCGGTATAGTAATCTTTGTACCTTGTATACAATAATTAATTACGTACCTTGTTGTTGTACCTACCTACGTATACAAAACTATGTTCCTGCCCTCGGTTACAACCCCCAAAAGTAATTTATGTTGCCCCCTCCTTCCCACAAATGTACGTCGTCGCGTCTACTTGCCCTCAACGGTCGCTCGGTGGCACACTTCCCCCACCTCACCGCCCAAGCCACAGCCCCAACAACCCCAACCGAGTATGACTATTATCATTATTTACTGTACCTTTGTAAGTAACCTTTATACTTGTATCAATCATCATGGCTGCTGCATCTCGCGTCCCCCCTGCCCCGCCACTCATGTCCTCGTCCATCTTCCTCGTCTTCGTCCACCTCCCCCTCCCCCTCGTCGTCTTCGTCTTCGTCTTCGTCTGCCCTGTCCGCGAGCAGCCATGTCCTTGACTGTACAGTCCCTCAACGGCGACACTGCTTTCTTGTTCACCTTTTCCCCTCCCGTCGCCCCGCTATCCTCCCCAGGCCTCTTTCCAGGCTCCTTCACCATTCTTATTGACCCCTGGCTGACGGGGCCCGCAACAATACTCAGTACAATCTTCTCCATCTCCGAGCACAAGACCAAGCCATGCATCTCATCGCTCAACCAACTCGACCAGGAACCAGATCTCATCATCATCTCCCAAGACAAACCTGATCACTGCCACCAGTCAACCCTTTGTTCGCTTTCCAACCACTGCCAGTCCACCATACTTGCCACTCCCTCAGCTGCCCGCAAGATACGCTCCTGGAAGCATTTCCGACCCGAGCTGGTCCAGAATCTGCCAAAGTTTGTTCCAGGTCATGGCAAGTCTCTATATCGCCTTGTCCTGCCTCCCTTCTCTCCCCGTGGTTCATGCGGGGAAGTCACTGTGACATGGATGCCAGCCAAAAGAGACATGACAGGCCTTCATCATGCCATTGGCATTACCTACCGTCCTCCCTGTAGTGTCTTGTCCGCCGTCTCCGGTCACTATTTGAATCTGCCCATGAGCCCTCCTGCATCACCCGGTTCGCCAAGAACCATAGCTTCCTCGCCTCGTACTCTCTCGCCCTCTCCCTACAACGATCGTGAGAAAACCCTGTCCGTCATCTACTCTCCCCATGGCGTACCATACGAAATCATCCGCCCATATGCCTCGTCTCACCTCGTGAATGAGTCGGCCTTGCCGCTTACTGCCCTCATTCATTCCTTCGATCGCGTCGAGAATCCCTGGTATCTTGGAGGAAACATATCTGCAGGTTCCCCTGGAGGCATGCAAATCGCACAAAGTCTGTTGGCAAAGGCCTGGATCAGTGCACACGATGCCGATAAGAACAATCGGGGCTGGTCTGTTAAGCAGGTACGAATTGGCAAGTTTGATTCGGACAACATCAGGGGAATGCTACTGCAAGGTCGCCAAAATAAGCCTTGTACGCTGTCGGAAATGCAAATCATCAACTTGGCCTCTGGAGACGAACACCGGATTGAAAAATGTTGAATACTTGTGCCCACATCAGATGGAATGGCTACTTCCGCGTCTCCGCATTACCTGGCAAGAAGACTGCGCCACGGCAGCTCGAACCAGGCACCGGCTTTCTCTCCTCATTTCCCCATCCTTTGTGATATGACGCAGGGTCTTCCGTATCTGCACAACCTCCATCTTCCACCGATTCGCAGGCGTATCCTCCTGCAACTGCGGATGCTTCTCAGCATTGATCTCCTTCTGGAAA
This sequence comes from Pleomassaria siparia CBS 279.74, assembly GCA_010093715.1. Taxonomy (NCBI): domain Eukaryota; kingdom Fungi; phylum Ascomycota; class Dothideomycetes; order Pleosporales; family Pleomassariaceae; genus Pleomassaria; species Pleomassaria siparia. The sequence continues at coordinate 1,187,622 of MU005774.1, read as the reverse complement.
GCAACCTCAGCACGGATCTCGCACCACTCCTGATACATGCGGGAATCGTTCTCCGGGAGACGGCGCAGCTTGGCGAGCGCCTGCAGTGCCTCGTCGTCGCGACCCTTTGAGCACAGCCAGCGCGACGAGAAGGGCAGGAATACGATACCGGCACTGAGGATCGGACCGGGTATCATCTGGATCAAAAAGGGCAGACGCCAGGACCACTCGTTGGGCATGAAGCGCGTGCCGAAGGTGATCCAGAAGGCGATGACGATGCCGAAGACGATGGAGAATTCTTGTAGCACGAGGAGGGCGCCGCGGATCTCCGGGGGAGCGATTTCGAAAATGTAGAGCGGAGAGATCATGGCCAACCTGGAGGAAACAAAAACGCACACAAGTCAGTCTAATTTGTTCTCCTGGTTGACGTCTTTCTTCCTTTTTCTCTTTCTTTCTTGTCAGACTTACATTCCAATACCCAATCCACCGACAAGACGTCCAACCACAAGCATACTGTATTCCACAGCCGCAGTCTGGAGAATACCTCCAATGGTGAAGATGATGACAGCCACGACGATGGAATACTTCCTGCTGAGACGATCGGCAAGATATCCAGCGAAGAGAGTACCGATCAAAGCGCCCAGCTCCAGCATAGCCGTCATGAGACCTTTCCAGAAACCCGCTCCAGATGCAGTATCTGACACCTGAGGGAAGCAATTGAGGAAGTGGTCCATGACGAGCGTGACCGAAATGAAGCCCTGATCGTAGCCGAAGAGCAGGCCACCGATTGTGGCAAGGGTCGCACACATGGCGACATAGTATTTGGTAAAGAGGCCACCGAAGCCTGCGATATGTAATTAAAGATGTGTATTGCAGAGAATGGCGGTTCTGACTATGTACCCTACCTGCAGGCCCATAGGGCTCACGCGTCGTCCACGCCTTGCCGGCATGGTTCCTAGCGACGTCTTCCTGATGCATGCCTCCGGTGGAGGGCGCAACCTGGATGCTATCAGACTCATCCTTGTACCCCATGACGGCGGCTCCAAAGGGCAATTGAAAGTGAGGGTGATAGGAACGAGGGGATGGAAACGGAAGGTGGACACGAAGAGGGCAGAGCAAGCAGGAGAATGACACCCGACACCCTTTTCTGGGGGAGGAAAATACATAACCAAAAAGAAGGGATCAGCACCTCATAGTTCTAGGATTTTGTCGGGGAATGCACGTCGTCCAGCATGCCACAAGAATGCGGAGGCGCCCGCGCACACGTGGGGGAAAAGGAACTTGGCCTTGGTAGCGTGGCTAATCACTCCATGTTCTGAGCGATTGTCAATGAGTCGGGCTGAATTGCCGGAGAGGCGAGGATAGATACCAAGATGCTATGCTACGATTGTTTTGTGCAGAGGTTCAGAATCATGTCGTGTGAACAGATAAATGCAAGTCTTGGTTGTCTTCTTCCCGCCACACCACCACTAATTGATACATACGTAGGTAGGGCTCCATTGCAATCCGATCCGATACCATGGGAGATAAATGCCCATCTATGTGGGTCCGCTGTGTCTGCTTGCACCACATTTGCTTTGTACAAAAGACATGTACTCTTCTGCGTTTAAACAGAGACCATAGGTATATAACCCTTTCTGTAACATGATGGTGAGATGTTGCCGATTTGCTCAAACCGGTTTCCGCTTCGGATATTACGGCACCCTGCACCACCCCTTATGGCTTTCCTTCTTCCCCGTCCAAAAAATAAAAATAATTTCCCCAGAGAATGAAATCGTTGCACGCACGCATCCCAGGATAGATCCGAAAACAAACAAACAAACAAACAACACAAGGCCCAATCGGGTCATTTTTGGGGGGCATTCCATTCCATCCCCAAGTAAATAATTGATAAATTATTACATAATATGTATTAATAAATACCCCGGGGGGGGGGGGGGGCCGAGCCGAGCCGAGGGTTATTACATACACACACATAGACATACATACATACAGACATACATACATACATATGTATATGACGTTAGGGCAAACGATCAGTTATTTACATCACCGAGGGAGCAATTGTGCCCGACACAGAGGAGGCTTCGCTCCGCTCCAATTGGGGGATATCGGGGCGCTTTTTCCTGTTTTGAGACGTGCGTGGTGTGTAACATTTCATGTGTACTGTACATACATATATACATATGCTACTAAATAACTACTACTACTACTACTAATATGTCATGTCAAAGCATCACCCGAGGATAGGTACAAAGGTATGATGAGGAAGTTTGGGCCATGGGGGGATTGAATTACATATGTGCAGTTGGATAACGTCAACAAGTCATTTCCATGCAATGTGATGTGTATAAAGCCTATTACCCAAAACGACACTCATTTCTCATAAACCTGGAAAGAGGACCCCATACGTTCTAGATACCAACTAGATCACAGTGCCCTCTTCAAAATGCATCAGTCGTTACAGTAGCAATATTGCCATACCAGGCCCAGACCAACGCGAACCCATAGTCTCGAATCTCGTCGCCCCAGTCCAAAGTTGATCACGCGTCGTCGTCCACAATGCCTGCGCTACGTGGGCATTGTCATAATGGGGCCCCATCCACCAGTCCCGCTACCACCACCACCACCACCAGATGGCCTCTTGGTGCCAAAACTGTCCGACTTCCTGGAACCCGACTTCCTTGAACCACCGCCCCTCTTCGACACTCCGGAATAGCCTTTGGCAAACGATTTCCTGCGTGCGCCACCATTGCTCTTCCAAGGGAGTGTTCGACCCTTCAAACCGCCTCGAGCTGTAAACATTTCGACATTAGGTGTCAACGATGTCGACGACGTTGCTTTGTCGACCCCTAGCTCGGAAGCCCGTTTGTTGAACTCTTCAACCCGTGGATCAGCAGTCGGTTGGAAGAAATGGCTAACATGTGTAGAGTCATCGTCGTCGTCGTATTCATATTCGTCGTCGTCATCCTCATCAAACTCGAAGCCTTGACCGTCCATGTCTGTGGCTACGTCCTCTTCCTGTTCTGCCTCACTACTGACAAGGTCAATGACGTTCTGATGGTTGGGATCCACCGGCATTATATCCTCGTCGTCCTCGTCGTCTTCTTCCTTCTCTTCCTTCTCCACCGCCCGGCGACCCCTGGAGAGCTTGTTTCTAGACTTGGGCAGATGAGGACCATAAACCTGACGGCTGTTGCTGATGAGAGCGAAGAACTGTTTGCCATAGTGCCTTACCATTTCTGGCTTGATACCAGGGATGGCCAACATCTCGTCCTCATTCATAGGCAGATCTAGACCCATCTCTCGAAGAATGGTGTCCGAGAAAGGTTTGTTGCGAAGACCTTTCTTCACGAGTATCGAACTGCTCAGAGACTTGGCGCCTTGCATGAAATCTTCAAGAATCGACTTTTGTGTGTCAGTAAGATCATGAATCCGCTGATCCACAGTGATTGGGGCACTGAGGCCCTTGCTTTGTTTCGATGCAGAAGTCTTGGATCCCCGAGGCGGTTCAAAGTCATCGTCGAAAAAGTCATCATCCACAACAAACCCGTCGTCTTTGCGGGGACTTCGGTTCCTGATAGGTTTCTGTTGCGGGACCTGATCGAAGTATTCGTCGTAGTCGTCGTCGCCGTCATGACCACCGCCGTATTCATATTGTCGAATGTCTCGCTTTGATGGACCTTGGACAGGAGAGGATATGTTTGTGGAAGGATACTCGGGGCGGGAAGCGCTCTTCTTCGTCGGCTTCTTCGCTACAGGCTTCTTGAACTTGGGCTTCTTGCAAGTGACCTTCATGTTCAATTTCTTGCGCCCCTTCTCGTAGTCATTGCTTCGTGGGCCGAGCTAGAAGAGTCAGCTAGGTGGAGCAGCATGGTAAATGGAGATCTTACATGGAGGTAGTTAGTCGCGAATCCTGCCTTGTTCGTCTTGCTCTTTTCCCAAAACGCTTTTTCTTCTAGAAGCTGTTGAAAGAGACGATCGGCATCGCCTCGCTCTAGGTCTTCACCAAAGCCAAATTCTTCCAGGCCAGCACTCTTCAGCTTGGACGTTTTTGCTCCACGAAACGCGTCAACACACTGGTGCATCGTGACATTGTTGTCTTTGACCTGGTCGACCAGTCGTATAGCGGCCACTGCATACTGGGTAAGATCCTTCATCTCGAACGTTTCCTTCGATCTGCAGTTGTCGCATGTCTCGTTACAATGTTCTCGTTTGAAGGATTCGCTGAAGTAGTTCAACACCTGTGCCCTCCGACAGTCGCTCTTGTTCTCACAGAATTGGATTACGTTTCGCAGCATGTCGTGCTGTCTCTGTTTTTGCTCATAGCTGCCGTCTCCTTCATCGATCATCTTCCTCAGAATCTTGCAGTCGGCGTACAGATAGTAGAGATAGCAATCCGAACGCTTTCCATCCCGCCCGGCACGGCCTGTCTCTTGATAATACCCTTCCAGGCTTTTTGGCAGGCTGTGATGTATAACAAATCGAACGTCAGCCTTATCAATGCCCATGCCGAATGCGATTGTGGCAACGATAACGTGAACCTCATTGCTTTGCCACTGCTTCTGAACACTAGAGCGTTCGGCAGATTGCATTCCGGCATGATAGTGGTAAGCTGCGATCCCCAGTGAAGTCAACTTTTTTGCAACCTGCTCGCAGCTTTTCCGTGACAAACAATAGACAATACCAGACTTCCCCCTATGTTTTGACGTGATGAGATCCGCAATGCTGACAACGATGCCTTTGGATTTAGGGAGAACCTCGTAAGACAAGTTAGGCCGGTTAAAGCTCTGCGAGAACATTCGACAACCTTGTATTCCTAAGTTGGCTACTACATCTGTTCGCACTAGTTGGGTTGCAGTAGCCGTCAATGCGATAACAGGAACTCCGGAAAATTGGCGTAAAACATCTCCAAGGGCCTTGTAGTCTGGCCGGAAGTCATGACCCCATTGACTAACACAATGGGCTTCGTCGATGACGATCCTCGCAAGCCGCCCTCTTCCGTGAAGTTGCTGAAGTGCGCTGATCATCCTCTGGTTCTTACTGAGCATTTCCGGTGTCACATAGAGCAACTGAATGAACTTTTCAGGTTCCGGGTTCCTAAACCCATCCACGATGAAGTCTTTGTGTTCTTTGGTCGACTCCCCGTTGATCAAAAACGCTTGCATCCCGAAGCGACTCTTGCATGCCTCGACTTGGTCTTCCATCAAACTCAGTAACGGAGATACCACGATCGTTACCCCCCGTGTCTTTCCCGAGTTGATCACTGAAGGAAGTTGATAGCAAAGGGATTTTCCGCCTCCAGTTGGCATGAGCACGAAGCAATGTTCTCCGCCGATGGTAGAATTGATCGCCTCTAATTGACCTGGCCGAAATCCACGGAGATGGAATTTGTGGATCAGCGCAGCCTTTACATCCCTTGACCATGGATAGCTCATACCAGCGTTACTGGCTTGTGACTTCTTCGGGGATGACTCTACTTTTCGTTGCCGAACGCAGTTTATAGAAGTCTCTTGGAAAACGTCCCTGGGCTGTGACCGCGTTCGATTGTCGGTCCTATTGCCTCTCCAATCAAATCCACCAGGAGTTTGATTTTCGATGTTGACAACCTCGTGTAAGAAAGCTTCGTCGTCGTCGTCGCAAAAGTCTTCATCATCGTCCGCGTGTCGAGGCGGGCTGCCCATGTTGTTACCGAAAACATTCTCGATCTCATCGAAATCGTCCAAGAACTCTTCAGGTGTGTGAAATGACTCTTGGCCACTGGACTCATGTGCACTCCTTGGTTGAACCCGCCGACGTGGGGATCGTTTATGCTCTGGTGTCTCGGGTATCCTGTGAGAATTTTCTTGGGGTCTTGATTTTGCTGTATCAGCCGAGGTGTGCCGTTCTTTTGCCGTCCAGTCTAGATTCTGGGGTGGAGGAGATGCCAAAACATGCGCTTCTGCAAAGCGGATTTGTCTGGAAGGAGTCCACACTTCTTGGACGGAGATCGGAGTATTTTTTGTGTACTGAGTTTGCGGTACGTGGCTTGATACTGGATATGGTGCTGTCTTCGGCTTCTTGGGCATGGGTGATGCTGGGGTCGACTCGACCATCACCTCGCCGATGTCATCGTCGACTTCATTCTTGATGGTAGGTGAGACATCAATTTCGATCCCGGCTGCCTCCATGAGGAAGTAAGCTTCCACTTGTGCATCTTCCAGCGACTTGAAAATTTTGTTCACCGCCTCTCCATCAGCGGGGTCGAAGAGTCCCAAATTGAGGTCGTGCTCTATCTTGGTCTTTGTTTCTTGTCGTCTCATACTCAGGTCCTCAATCTTAGATTTCAAAATGACCAATCGCTCCAGTGTCTCTTTCTGCGTGCGGGCTCGCTCCATTTTCTTCCACTCATTGGGTTCAGGCCTCCCGAACTCCTCCAGATGTCTAGAAAATGACTTTCTGGATTTATCCCAGTTGGAGGTTGCAGTCTGGAGAAGCTGTGGGAGCGTACGAGCCTCCATGTGCATGAAATTCTCAACTCTCTTACAGATATGGGTCTTTTTCTCCTTCGATAATTCCGAAGATTTTGGTATGACTGGGATCGTAGTGGAAAGCGGCTTCTGATGTGACTGTGAAGCTGGTCGAGACGTGGGAATTGGCTCAATCTTCGGGCGTCGAGGGCTTGTTACCTGGAAGGACTTTGCAGGCGAGCGAATGGGTAAAGAAGCTATTGGACGCGTTGACTTTTGGCTAGGGACATTTTCAACAGCTTCCATCGGAGTGTGTACAGGTGCTTTCGCAGGTTGCTGATATTGGTCAGGTTCAATGTCCATCTCGTCCACGTCGTCAAACTCCTCTTCAGAATCCAATACTGCCTCGCGGACTTTCCGTCTCGTCGGCGTGCGGCAGTTAGCAGCTGCATAATCTTCATTACTGTATGACCGTGATAGGGTTTTCGATGATGACGGAACAGCCTGCTTTTCATTCTTCCGTGTAGGAGAAGTTTCTGAGGGTACATGGCTCAAGGGTTTCCGTTTTCGATCCATCACAGGCGCCTGGGGTTTCGAATTTTCCATCAACATGTAATCGTCTTCCTCTGACACCCCATATTCGAAACCATCGTTATTGACATGTTCATGTTCATGCTGGTACTTTTTACTTTGTGCTGGGCGGACATTGGACACGGTGGTCGAGTACGGAGGCGGGGGAGTTGCTGGTTGTAGAAGTATATCATCAATATTGGCGAAGCCTTCGTAAGGCTCGGGACTGCGAGTGGGTGCCGTTCGGATCGGTCCAGGGGATTTGGGCAGCCGGGGGTCTATGTCTAATTCATCACTTTTCCGTTTTTTGCCCTTCTTTATCCGCCTGGGACTCAAAGATTGGGCCATCTCATGGTCTCCGGTGAGATCAATCGCCTCTATATCAATCGATTCCAGTAGGTGTGACTTGGTATTCGCATGTCGGTTAGATGGTGTAATTGCAGTATCCATGTGTCTTCTGGCTCCTGTATCTCGATCGTCTCTGCCATCTAAAAGGGCTGTTAGTCGCCTGATATCTTGCGGGATGACACCTTATATGCGTACCTTGAAGGTTGATGTTGCGGCGGGGTTTGATTGTCGATGCGGATGCCGAAGGTGTCGTGCGCGGCGGAACACCAGCAATTACCAATCTTGGCTTTCCACTCCCTGGAGTCGCACGCAATCTAACCATGTCTGCTGCCGTGCCTTCTACAGAAGGCCGTCGTTGTGTGCCAATCGCCGGCCGAGACTCCGAATGAGTGGGAGCTGGTATTGACTGGGTAGTTGGTCGCGCAATCGAAGGTTCGGGGGCATTGTTTGATGTGGGTTCTGCCAGGAAGGAAGAATGCAGTGAAGGGTTTTCGGAACTGTCTGGCGCTTCCGGGTCGTATGCAACCAGAGAAATGGCAGGTGGCACGAAGGGTTTCTCGGACAACAACCACTTGAGATGTTCACTGAGGTTGTTCTGAGGCATTAGAGAGTCGCATCGTCGGGCTCGAGAGTGGCATCGAGTATCTACGCGTTCGCAGGTGGAGACTTTGGTGGTGGTGGTGGCGGCGTGATGTATGAGCGCATGCTGGTAGTGGAGTTGAGTGTTGTCGGCTACGCGTTTGCCGTCGCGCTTTCCTCAACTGCGCTAGCTGCGCGCTAGCACCTGGACACGTGATGATCATCACGTCAGCTCGTTCGTTCTAGCATACACACGTTAATAAGCATAATAATTATCATTATTACTTTCTTTCCGACAGTTGTTTTGTCCAATTCTCATTCATTACTTCTTCGATGCTCCAATCCTCGGAATTGATAGCAACGCTATCGGCTTCGATCGCAGAACTCCACACTGCTCCTTTCCTCGACAATGCCCTACCTTCCGATCAAGCGCTGACTCACGCACGAGAAAAACTTCTGCAACATCTGCCATCAAAGGGAATTGGACTTGAAACAACAATCAATCATTTGAGAGAAGACATAGCCCCGGGATTTAGTGCATCGAGCCGATCCTCCAACTACTATGGCTTTGTCACTGGAGGAACTACGCCCGCTGCAGCTCTCGCCGATAACCTGGTAACCGCATATGATCAGAATGTCAGCGTACACCTTCCTAGCGAGTCTGTAGTAAGCAACCTGGAAGATAGAGCGCTTTCACTTCTATGCGAGTTGCTTAATCTCGACCCTACTCAATGGCCGCATCGTATCTTTACTACGGGTGCAACCGCAAGTAACGTTCTCGGTCTTTCATGCGGAAGAGAATATGTAATCTGCGAGGCATCTGTTGTTCGGAGTGATCCTGACATAAGTGTTGGAGAAATCGGAATATACGAAGCCATGCATCGTGCGGGTATTCGTAAGATCCAGATCCTCTCGACTGTGCCCCACTCCTCGCTCAGCAAAGCAGCTGGTATCCTTGGGTTAGGACGTGCCTCAATCAAGTCGGTTGCCCTCGAAGCATCACCCCACCGATTTGATCTACCACTTCTGAAGAAGCTCCTCGAAGAACCCGGTACTGCTTCCATCGTAGCCATCTCGGCGTCAGAGATCAATACAGGATGGTTTGCTACCAGTGGGCGGAAAGAAATGCAAGAGATACGGAACTTGTGTGATACCTATGGAGCTTGGATACATGTCGATGGAGGTGAGTAGGTCGCCACAGCAATGTGCATGTTTCATGTCATTGTGCATCCAAGTCTGATTTCGACAGCGTTCGGAATCATGGGTCGTATGCTTACCTCGCCCGATTACGCCACCATCTCAAGAGCATGCGAGGGTCTTGAGCTCGCTGATTCCATAACTGGAGATGGGCATAAACTTCTCAACGTTCCCTACGACTGCGGATTCTTCTTCTCTCGCCATCGCGGAATTGCTTCTCGCGTTTTCCAGAACCCAAACGCCGCATATCTCAACTCTTCCGATACCGACATCATGTCGCCCTTGAATATCGGCCTTGAGAACTCACGCCGCCTGCGTGCTCTACCAGTATACTCATCGCTCGTAGCATACGGAAGCGATGGGTACCGCGATATGCTGGAACGCCAGGTAACTCTCGCTCGAGGCATCGCGGAGTTGCTTCTCGATAGTGAAGACTTTGAACTTCTGCCTGACTCCTCTGGAGATAGGAAGGAGATACTAGATAACATTTTCATCATCGTGTTGTTCAAGGCAAAGGATGAGGGTCTGAACAAAGAGCTCGTCGATCGCATCAAGGCTACATGTAAGATACACGTATCGGGGACTGCATGGGACAGTAAGCCAGCGTGTCGGTTTGCGGTATCGAATTGGAGACATGACATAAAGAGGGATTTGCCTGTCATCAAGAAAGTGCTGGAGGAAGTCGTGGCCACCTGGAGATCTGAACAATAGATGTTGAGTCTGATTGTCTCGACAATGCCATAACTCTGATCTTCAAAATCCGAAGCTGGAAGCACCGTCCGGTCATCATTTCGTGTGAAATGACATGTTGTTCATCATACTTTCACCTTTGATCCCCCCTCATATATCCTCACACTTGATCACCTCGTAAGCCACCTCCTCATACGGATGTGCCCTGCATATCGAAGTCAGACATTCCCATCTTCCTCCACTAAGCTCTCAAGAGCGAACATACTTTTTCAACTCCTCCACCGCCTTGACAGCCACATCCCTACCAATGCAAATAGTCTCCACCCTCAACTCCTCAAACTCCTCCAGCTCGCCCACTTTGCCGATCTACACGCAACGCATCAGCCTTGTCTTCAAACATCCTTCGCTCACTTCACCAACATGTGGATTCGCTGCATCGCCAGCCCTAAACTGTCCCGTACCCTTCGTAATGAAGGCGGCTTCGGTATAGTCTCCCGGTCCTGGGTATCGGCCTGCGCCGGCCGCGAAGATGGCGCTCTTGGTAGCTGCGACTGCGGCCGAGGGGACGAAGTAGATGAGCTTGAATTTTTGAAGCGTCGCCATGTTGGGTGGATGGATCTTGCTAGATGAAATTTGATGGTGGGAAGCTTTGATCGATGAATCAGATGGTTGGAAGTGGAGTGAAGTTGCAGAGCTGCGTTTGTTGTAATATTTATTTATGCCTGCATGCTGAAGGCGGGGCTTTCCTTGGCACATATTGTATACGTCGATCTGACATGCATTGTGTTGTTGGTAGGTACAGGTGAAAACATGTAATAGTCGTTTGCACGCACTCGTTGTTTTGATGTTGTAAGACGCCCTAATGTATATACTTGAGATCCACGACCATCTTAGCCGAAGTCGCGATAAATTTCCTCGTGTAATTCTCAGTCCTTTGCTTCCCTCAACCTCACCTTGACACCATCAGCCGGACAGTTGGTGAGCGAAGCATCCTGTCTGATGAACCCATAGCCACCCTTCTCAACGCTCTCCCAGCTATTCCCCACATCCTCCAACTTGTCAAACTTCTGGCACAGTCTCACAACAACGTATCCAGCCTCGGTGAGTGCGAACTGCTGCCCAATACAAATTCTTGGTCCGCCGTTAAAACTAGGGGGAGAATGTCAATGGTCAAAGTATTCAAATGGCGACAGTTGGGAAGACTCACGGCAGATACTCCCAACCTGGGCGTCTTCCACCCCAGCGTTCCGGTTTGAACTCGGCAGCATCATCGCCCCAGAGATCCTTGCGACGCTGCATAGAGTAGACACTGTAGTAGACCTCCTGTCCTTTGCGGATGTATACAGGAGATTTACCATCGGGACCGCCGCCGACGGGCAGCGAAGTATCGACGAGAGCTCGTCGACCGTTGAGCGGGACCACGGGGAACAAACGCAGAGTCTCGTTGAGAACCCATTGCAAATACTGGCAGTTCTTGAGCCCAGTGAAGCTGATTTCCTTCGGGTTGTTATACGTTCCGAAATCTTCTACTATAACATTGCGGAGTTTGGTGAATACGGCGGGATGCTTGAGAAACATGACGAAGACGAAAGACAGGAGAGACGCGGTCGTGTCGCGGCCTGCGAGAAGGATGCTGAGGAGCTGCGCTCGGAGGAAAAGGGGGTCTCGTGATTCCTCCACGATGGCATCCAGGAACACATATTTCGGTTTGCCGGTCCCCTTGTGCGTCTGCGGTGCAGATTTGTACTCGCTAAGCGCAAGATTGATATAGCGATCGATGAAATCATGGCACCTTCCACAATTTTCCTTGAAATCCTTGGTATGCGACATCCAATACATGTCTCCCAACATAGAGGCCCGAGCGAGAACGGCTAGACTGGCATCGAAACTCGCCGTAAAATTGCCATCATCCAAGTCGTTTCTCTCTTTGGCAATCTCAGAGTAACCCGGGAGATTAGCCAGTTGAGAATTCACAGAAACTCCAAAGAGAAATTCGGTCGCAGTATCCATAGTGAAGCGGAAGAAGAGTGTTTTCATGTCTGCTACTTCGGTCCAGCCATTGGGAGTGATGGGTAAACATCGAAAAAGGCTTTGCATGTGTCCTTCTTCGAGATCAATATCGGCGACTTGGTCGCGGGCGAATTGTGGCCGCAAAAGAGCACGAGAGTGTTCCCATTGTTTGCCGTCGGTGGAGAACTAGGGGGTAATAGGTCAGCGGAGGTCTTGGAATGCCAATTGTTGACGGTCCAAGTAAGATTTTTGAACCCTCTCTCTCGATTTTATATGGATGCTGGCTTGAGCAAATTGGTCTTGGTAACATTCTTCGGGGCACCTCAACGCTGACCATTCATTGACCAAGACAAGAAAGGGTAGATAGAATAAATCATGTAAGACTCACAATGCCCTTTCCCAGCAATGGGAAGAAGTTACTGTTTCTCGACTCCCCGAGCCCAAACTCTTTAAACTTGATCGCCAAAATAGTTTGAATGTTCTTCGGCTCTGTTGTAAAGATGGCAGTGGAACCCAAGATATTCTGGTTGAACGTATGGACTTGCTTCCCCACCTTGTCACAGTAGGCTTGATCACGCTCCATGACGTGGTCTGGTATGCGGCTTTCTTTGTGAGCTTTGAGGAAGAGTCTGACGTTCTTGATACCGAATAAACCAACCTCCATTAAGGCGGGCTGTTTACATCCAAGGCGGCGCGCATTGCTGCGGTGGCGAAGTTCGATTGAGATATAGAAAGCGACTCTATAAAGGAGATAGAAGAATACGGCCCAGAGTGAGGCAAATAGGGAGATGTGCATGTTTGGCAAGTATTGTGGTACGCGTTGGATCCAACGTCGGGAAGCGGGGGAGTCTTAGTTTAATAGATGTCTTCGTCTGGCGTCGGCAACATTCGTTTCAGGCGCATAGGCATGTTTATATATATGTGTCTGGCTAGGCGTATGCTTACGGCCCAGAGTTGAGATAATAATGCCCCAAGCGTCATGTACCGTAAATGACGTCTCAGAGTTCGTGGATATCTCCTCCTGATTGATATGGTTGTTGGTCCGACTTGGAATAGTAATCAAATCGCTCAAACTCCTAATTAGTCGAGTCGCAACCAATACCTAATCGGGCAATTGGTGTGACCCACACGATGCCGAACACCGTACGATATGCTTGTGTATAATGATCCGGCAGCTACTTTGTAACTCGCTTTTGTTTTATTTTACCAGAGGCGCTGTTAATTCATCTTTAATAGGCGCATAACTACGTTTGAATTATATAGAGTCTAGTAGAAATATGATTCAAAGCAAGGGCAATCTAATTCTTTTAATTAATTACAGTATTTATTTATGATATATAGAGGGTACAAAGGTAAAAGGTCGCGTTAAAAAGCATACCTTGGCGTTCTAATTATTGAGCTTGGTTTTATCGTTGAGCCCGGGACTACTGTACTACCTCGCTCCGCTCGGTAGCAGATGCTGCGAGTATACCCACAAAACAGCTGTTCGAGTTAGGTCAAGCTGCTTGCGCGAAGGATCCTGCGAAGCCGCGGGCGCCGCGGAATGCCGTCGTATTCAGAAAAAAATTGTGCCTCGAGTCGAAAATGAGGTTACGCTTGCGTACGCGTATGCACTGACTGTTTCGTAACACCCCTACATACATATGTATGTACATACATACAGTAAACACACCGTTATAAGAATACCACCAATACAGTAATAATGCTGTTATAGCAATTAAATCTCTGCGCAACCTGTATTTTTATATAGTATACGGATATTTTAGCCCCTATGTAGGACATATCCTTAGCTTCTGTTACTAATATCCTTATAACGGGTATCCTGTTTAGGCCTAGTGCTTGCCTAATCTAGGACTAATCTAGCTATAATAGGCACTAGAGCTAAGGCTAAGGTAGGGGCTGAGATTACTTAGCGTATAAGTAAGGGGGTACTACTGTAACCCTTGCTAAGAAGGTAATTAGTTAGTTTCTAATATAAGGATATTACCGTTATAAGGATTAAATTCTAGTGCAGACCCACTATCCTTATAACGGTGTGTTTACTGTACATCCATCCATCTAAACGAAGACGGAAGATCTTGACCACATCCACCTAAACGAAGACGGAGAATCTTGACCACATCCACCTAAACGAAGACGGAGACGGAGACTCTTGACCATGTTTCGGGGAGTATCTCTTAAAAGCTCTGCCTGTTGTTTCCCTCGCATGTGGTTAAGATGTAGAAATCTACCTAGTGACCTGTAGTTGATACAAGGGGTCAAGGTATGTTGTCCCGCTTGTACATAGTAGGTAGCTCGACATAGAGTTTCCTTGGCATCTAACAATCAATGTAATTTACAAGCTGATTACATAGCTCGAATATGTGTACATTGTCTCCTCCAACCTTTGGCATCCTGCCCACATATATAATATTCATGTAAGTTTCGTGAACCACGCTTTCAGATCCTTTTTGATATCCTTGTCACTTTTCCCCAACACATATATTCCCCTCTCTACGCATGCCCGCGTCGCCTCCTCTTTGCTCAATCCTTCCCATCCACCATTAGTCCGTATAAGCTCATCGTCCTTGTTCAGATACGCCAACTTCCTCTCCACGCACCACCGGAATATCGGATGTAGTATGATGGGCGGCAGGATGTCGACAAATGTCCAGTGTGCATCCAGTTTGATAGATATTGTCTGGAGCATATGCGTATTGATTTGTGCCACATCGGAGGGCTTCATACTGCCAAGGGGGCCCATTGCAGGGTGGACCGCCTTGGCCTGCCCAATGTTATCACGATACCATTGTGTGTTGGCGCGAATCAAGCGATCTCCATGATATTGACGCCTTTGCTCTAATTTCGCGAGACGACGCTTCGTTTGCGCGGGAATCCTACAAGGCTCGGGGATCACGGGCGTAATGTCTATCCCAAGAAGAGATACAATCAGCATAATGTTTCAGCGTTTCCATGTACCCAGACACTTACAGAGCGCAATGAGCGGTAGCCATTCTCCCAACAACAGGACCAGAAGTCCGAATACGGGCAGCCTCAGCATATCGCTTCTACTTCTCTTGATTATCTGCCACTCTGCACGCGTGAGAAGATCCTCGTCCTTCCCTTTCTCCGCAAGCTTCGCGCGAATAACTTTCGCCATACGAGCCGTAGCCCGCACATTTGCAATGCCTCCTTTGTAAAACCCAATGTACGCTTTGCCGCAATGATATAGCCATTTTAGCTTCCCCTGGCCTTCTGTCCGCTCAGGTAAGTCCAGTACTGGCGCATATGTTTCCGGTGGCGGGTTCAGTCTCTCGGCGATGTCGCTAGGTCGGAGTGTCTTCGGTGTCGGGGTGAGCTTCGTTGAGGCGGTAATCTTGCGTTTCGTCTCGGTTGGTCCAGAAGGGATGGGTGCAGACGTCGGGTTTGAGGCAACAGCGGCGTTGGAGGATGCATACCGAGTATACTGTGTATGTTTAGAGTACGAGGATGGCAAATTGTGAAATGTGAGAGGTTGTCGCGATTGCTCGTGCCATTGGTGGTACTTGAGAGATGTGATGCGTGAGCCTTGAAAATGGCGACATTGGAAACCGAGGATGCTATTTTGGCGAGGGGCAGATGCCGCAAGCAGGGCGAAGGGCCGAGGCTTCATTTATAACAAGGGAGAAATGTCCTCAAGAGTGCCAATTGACATGTAGACACGCGAAAAAAAATGTCGTATCGTGTCGATCGCATAATTATCACGATGTCATCATACCCGCGTTCCGCACGCACCACCACCACTAGCGTATCGTTTCATAGTTCAGTGTTTCCC
Source organism: Pleomassaria siparia CBS 279.74 (assembly GCA_010093715.1). Lineage (NCBI taxonomy): Eukaryota > Fungi > Ascomycota > Dothideomycetes > Pleosporales > Pleomassariaceae > Pleomassaria > Pleomassaria siparia. The sequence continues at coordinate 1,172,007 of MU005774.1, read as the reverse complement.
ACACCCATTGACCAAAAACATAGACATAATAAAATTCTGATTGACGCTCATTTTCGTATGAGGTGTCATGTCACCTATCGAAAAGACACAAAGATCTGGTATTGCTGATTTCAAGTTGACAAATAAGAATTTAACATCCATCTCATTTCCAGAACCTTCGTAATGATCATCAAAGCTCTCATAACATAACATACGGAGTATGTAGGTACATGTAATATCCAAACATAACCTATCCACCCCTAGCTTACATCGCCTACCTAGCCTTCCACCTCACCCTCCCCACCCAATCAACCCACTTCCTAACGTCCTCCCTCTCCTCAAGCAACTCCACACTCCACCACCACCTCGCCAACTCCTCGTTCGTCGCAACCCTATGCACAAAGCTATGGCAAGCCCTACAGAGCCACGCCACGCTACCCAACTTTCTCTCCTCATGCCAACCCCTCTTCAACACCTTCACATGCGTAGATCTCGGTATCAGATGATGATACGTTAGTGGTATCCATTCCCTCTGACATAACTCGCATGCCGATGTGCGGGTGGTGGACCAGATGGGTATTTGGGGTACGGTGGTGGTGCTAGTTATGTAGGATGTGAAGATGGGAAGGAAGAAAGATGATAGGGAGAGTGAGTCGCAATGTGATGGAAGGAGGGCGTATGATTCTAGCGTTTGGAGAGCGGTCGGAGAAAGGGTCGCGAGGAGGTGTGTGGCGGTTTTGGCGGGAAGGGGTAAGGTGTAGGCGTTCTGGAGCGACGGTGTCTCGTTGAAGGCAGTGGGAGTGAGACGTCTGAGAGCGGGTGGGATAGAGGTGAATAGGTCGGTTGAAAGATACTGTCCATGATGCATTAGGTTGGGGAGTATGGTTAGAGGGAGATTAAAATAGTGTGGCGTACGTCGATGAAGTCGCCCAAATCCTCAGCGTCATTCCCGTTTCCAAGTGGTTCGTCCTCGCGTTGTCCATTTTGCTTCGCCTTCTCGTTTTCCTTTTCCGTTACTGCTGGCTCATCTACATAATCCCCGCCGACGTAAAGGTGGTTCTTCCCATGTCTTCGGGCGCGTGTTTCTTTTTTCTTGTCCCTACTCCTCTTAGGTTTCTCCTCTGGCTCAGCCAACGCCTTCAGCACCGGTTCTGCCACGCATTCGCGAAAGACCTCGTAATTGGTCTGTTCGTTTTCGGGGATGCGCTCCGTCATGTTAGATTTTCTTGAAGCCGAGTGCCTTCGGCCACCGTCCCCTTGTTGGATCGAGGATGTATATGTGGCGGAAAACTTGACATTTTCGTGTTGACGGGTGGCGCGAGCCAATTTGTATTCAGGTGCTGATGATGGAGTGGTTGCGATGATGTCGTGTTGGAGCTTGTGACGCGGGCGCGGGGTTTATTAGTCTGGTGGGGCGGGAAAGGGCTGTTTGAGGCGAGGAATACGAAAACTACCTATGCTTATTGTCAGTGTCAAGATGTGCGCGAAAGATGTTTCCAGAAGTCGTGTTGGCACATTCGTTGATTTGCTTTTTGGAAGTTGAAGCTGAGAAGTACGGGCCAAAACATGAAAGAGTCACTCAACTCGTACTCAGCACCAGGGCGCGCGATACCAAGTCTGATGGCAGTTGACGGGAGACGGGAGACGGGAAGAGAATGGGATCTTATGTCCTGCTCTTGGATCGAGCGTGTATCATCTTTGTACTGCAAAATAAGGCCATCTCCAATTCTGTTTCTGTTCTTCATCTCGTCGTCCTGATCATACCGCGATGGCTGGCAATTATGCCATACCGTCCATCCGTCCGTCCGTACGATCCCATCCCATACGCAGGTTATGCAATCCGGCAAAGCACTGTCCTATATGCAAAGCATCCTCGCTTCGAGCATCATCACACGAATCAATCCGTGCGCATTTATTTCTTGCTCTTGCCACCCTTTCCACCACGCCTGGTACCCAATGCAGCCTCCCGCCTCTTGTTTTCACGCTCGATTTGTTCAGCTTTCGCCTTCTCGGCTTCAGCACGCTCCTCGAGCTCTGCCTTTTTCCGTGCAGCTTCTGCATCGCGACGCTCGCGCACGAGTGCAAGACGCTCAAGATCAGTGCGAGCCTGCTCCGTCTTGCCTTCAGCATGCAGCTTCTCATACCGCTCCTTGGACTGCTGTGCCTGTAGAGCCTCGCGCTCGCGGCGAGACAGCTGGCTCGGGTCCTTCGCCTTTCCCTTTCCTTTCGCGGTCTCGGCGGCGTCTGGTGTGGGAGCCGGGGTGTCGGCCTGCTTGCGTGCCTTGGCCGTGTGGTTCGGGTTCGCAGGCATGTCGTCGTCTTCTTCCTCGGACTCGTCTTCTGAGGAGGGGAGGTCGCCCGCTTCGGGTACCTTCTGGTTCTGCTTGGCTATGGCGGCCGCCTTGCGGGCTTTGGCTGCGGCACGACGCTCTTCGCGGGTGAGTTCTTGCTTGGGTGCACCGTCATCATCAGAAGATTCTTCCTCGGAGGACTCTTCGTCCTCGTCGTCCTCGTCGATGGCTTTAGGCTTCTCATCCTGGAGGGTAGTCTTAGCATCAAAGTAGGGGGTTGGGATCAAGATGAGGGGAAGTACGTACACCCCACATGCCTATTTGTTCTCCAGCATCATTCAGTGGCTGCAAATCTCGCGAGAAATGCTTTCCTCCTCCACGCTTGGGCTTGCTGAATTTGCCGCCGCGACCACGTGCTGAACCTGTAGACATGATTGTACGTGTTTGTTTGCGTTTCTTCTCAGTAAAGAGGCAGTAAAGAGGCAGCAGCTGGCAGACTCGAGAGCGTTCTAAGGTGTATATGTAATCAGGGGAGAAGTCGGGCTTTGAAGGTGGATTTCAATGTCGCGCGAGCGGGGTGGTGGGGGTGGTGTTGGCGAGAGATGGAGGAAGGAGGGGGATGAAAGTCAAGTACTTGTAGCTGGATGAATATTCAGCTTGGAATCGGCCAAACGTTAAATATTGTGGACCTTATAGTCTAGCCAACGCACACCATAGATACTGCAATAACGCAACTGTAGAGTCACACTCGCATCACAACTAACTCGTGTCATCCCTTCATTCAGATAAACAAAATAGCCCCGCTAATATTCAATACCCAGCGTGCCAGCCCCCTGACATGGCAACCAATCAAACGATCTGTGACACTCATCTCACACCATCCCCCATCGACTCTAGTCCGAGATCTCGCTGACTAACCGCAAATTTTCCTACATATCGAACTCGCGCCCGCGAACCCTTCTTCCCTCCTTACATAAAACTAAAACAAAACCACCCTCCATATTCACTCTATATCTCCTGTCAATGAGCATGTCGGAGGGGAAAATGGAAGGGAAGAACAATCGATACTGTCGGACCGTCTGCTTACCCCCTTCTCTTCTGTGGCTTGCGGCCTGCGTGGAGCGAAGGTAAATAATTTGGACGGCACATAACAACCTCTGTGAGGTGTGCCCTTTTTGCGCAAGGCGTGTTCGTGGAGAAGGAAATGCATTTGTAGGGAGATTCTAGCTCGAATGGTACGACCCATCGCCGTCGTTGTCGCAGAGAAGTCGATCTGCCCAATAGCTCCCCCTTCCAAGGAGAATACCGGACGTGTCACTGAGTGGGCGTGTCTGATATTGCAAAAGTACTGCTGGCGGATGTGGTAGTGCTTTGTAGACAACAACGATGGACCCTTTCGCTCTTGGTCTGAATCTGCTAGACATGCTCATCACCTTCCTTGAAGATGGCATGTTGTCGTCTTTCAAGGCATGATTTCTGTGTTTCTCTGCGCGTCGCCGTCTCTGCCAAGTCCATCTTGGTCATTCTTTGTTGTCCAAAGTGATGGCAGTCCGTCAGCCTCCTCGGTGCTACTTGGGTCGGCTCCACGGAGAACCAGACAATTGTATATAGGAGGAGGGCGAAAATCATCCTTGTTTTACAAAGTCTTACCGTATCTGTTAGCCGTACTTTTATAAACGCCGTATTGGCCTCATCAAGGGTGCCCAGTCTACCACAGCCTGATCTTGCATTCACGATACTAGTAGCAGCAATTTGAAGAAGTTTGGTTTATACATAAAAGTTTCCATTGAAAGTAATGCCGCAGCACTCGTTAAAGCAAATGTTGAAATAAAAAATCTCATCCACCCATCAATTGATAATTTTTCCCACTCTTACCAGCTCCGAAAAGCCGATCGCTAAAGAAAATAAAGATGATAGGAAATATTCCCAAAAGCCCTGCCAAGGTAAACCCGTTGTAGGAGAATGGAAAAAAAGCCTAGACTCGGGACTTGACAGTGCCCAGTGCAAGTGATCTCGCCATCTCGCCATATCCGCCATATCTAAATACATGCCAAGAATCTCGTCCTCTAGTAACCGCCGGATAGCTGTTATCGTTGTCGCCTAGACGAACCACATAGACTCTTTGAGCCCGATGGAGTTGTTGATCTCAAGGAGGGGAGCTATCTCGACCTTGTTCTTGGTGGAGCCGGTAGAAGACCGTTGCTCTGCCTTGGCCTCCTTCTTCCCAGAAGAGACGGGGTTGTCGTTGAGATGAGCTCGTGAACGATCGGCAGCCAAGTGGGCATAGTAGACGGCAGGATGAAGGGAGACCGGAGTGGTAGAGCGGACATACTGGTAAGAGTGCTCGAAGATGAAAGACTGCAGCTCAGTCGCCAGCCAGTTGCCCTCGTTGAGAATGCACTGGTAGTGGATGGGTCGAGCCGTGCCCTTGATGGCGCTGTGAGCACACAGGTAGAAGTCGAACTCGAAAGGATGAGTGCATCCATGTTCGACGAGGGTTCCGGGGATCGGATTGTTGTTCCTGTCGCCCTTGCCAGCATCCGGGAAGAAACGGATGTGATGACGCTTGCCAGCAATCACGACGGTGAACTTCGGAATCTCCTTGCAACCGATGCGACGGAAAGCCTCCTTCATGTCGCGCACTTCCTCTTCAAGAACAGCAGTATACTGGCCCTCGGAGACACCGTCACGGATGTAGAGGACGCGCCGAGGTGGCTGACCCCTACCGACCCGCTGCATCCAATTCTTCGCCATGTAGCCCATGTGATCATGGATGTTTTGAGTGGTGACCATTTCCACGCGGTTGCCATTGGTCTGAACAGCGGCCCAGTACTTGACGAACTGGGCATCACACGACATAGTGATAGCAGCAAATGAAGCGGCGGCCTCGGAACCAGCACCGGGAGCAGGATGTGAGACATCGGCACCAATGATCATCGTGGGGATTGAAGCAGACTTGGGCGCAACCTTGGGAATGATCACGGACTTGGTAACGGTAGTGGCACCACCAAGCTTGGCATTGATCTTCATGCAGACGTTCGAGACTAGAAAAAAGGGGAGATGATTAGCCATGAACTTCTAGGGTTGCATATAATGGTATGGCTGGCAGATACATCGGGGCTTAGCAAAGATAAGGTTCTTCCTTTTTCCGTCTGCCCGTTTTGCGCCTCAGGTATGATAGGGAAGAGAAGACTTACTGTATTGGGCCTGATTGTTGATCACATGCCTGGCCTGTACAACCTGAGAAGGCACACCGAAGCGGATGTCGCACGACTTCTTGATGCGGCGGTACACATCGACATTGCGGTCGGTGACGATGAAGACAAGAAAACTAGGGCGTGTGCTGTACTAGAAGATATTAGCTATGATCGAAAGAAGAGCGTTAGAAAGACTTACGTGATTGCCTGTGGCGTTGAATGCCTTTGCAACCAACTCTCCTCCATCAGAGAGATTGCCCGGGCCCATCCAGGGAGTCCTGCCGAACTTCGGGTGCGGAGAGATCTTTCCACCATGGCCTTCGTAGATCTTGATCAAATCCTCTACAAACCGTTTGCAGGCGGGTTGTGGAGGAGCGAAATAAAGTTAGTATGGTTATTTAATGCAAATGGGAAAAGAGAAAAGACTTACCTCCACGGCCCTGAATGACACAAACTCCCCAAGCCATGATCGGCTTCTCGGCAGGCATCGCAAATTTGCGACCATCAAGGCGCCAGCGGCCCTGGATGAGATCTTTGGCATCGATGGTGGATTGCTTGCCACCACCAGGTCCGAAGTGGACTGCTGGAGAAGGGAGGATGCGGGCCTTGACCTTGGAGGGGGTAGGGCTGATTTTGATGCCGTAGTGATGCAGATATTTATCAGTGCTCCACTTCAAAAGGTCGACACCTTGTTGAACTGCTTGCCAACGCTGAGCCGGTAAAGTGACAGCAAATTTGATCATCGAGGAAGTTTGTGTGTCGCTCAACTTGGTGTTGTAGCGTTGATTCCCATCGATGACCAAGAATTCGATTGGAAGATAGACGGCATGTTTTCGGATCTGCTTGGTCACGCGAATGACTGGGAGCTTGGGCTTGCAGATAATGTTGTACTTGGATTTGAAGTATGCAGCGACCGAGATCTTGCGGCGTTTATTATCTTCAACGCCGTCACGTCTGTCGTCGGGATCCGGGAACATGGCTTCGGAGGCGTCGTACTCCATAATAGCGTCAATGGTCCATTGAGTAGGATTCTGCTTGTCGTGCAGGGCAGTTATACCGACGCGCTTGAATCGTCCAACGTCCTTTTTGAACTGTGAGCGTCGCCAGTCTCGCTTGGCCTCCTGGAACCGAGCAGAGAATTGAGCTTCATTGCAACCGAAGACCTGCATGGCCGCACGAAGGACTTCCTGGGCGCGCCAAAAGGTGCCGTTGGCAACATCCACATTGACCGATAGCGAAGTTTGGAACTTGTCATTGAAGACCGGGCGAAGGGAAGCGAAGACACCTTTGAAAGCTTCAACACCTCCACCGAGATCGAAGCGCTGCTCGCCGCGCTGGAAGAACGACTTCTTGATCTGGGTGTATCGACGAGAGGGCTCCTCGCGCATGACGTGATCGAGGAAGTTGATGGTGTCGATACAATCGGCAGACCAAGAAGACTTGCCGTCGAGGAAGGACTGAAGATGAGCAAAGTCTACCTTGCGTGTCCACTTGATGTAGATTGTGTGCTTATTGGGTTTCTTTCGAGGGGCCTTCTTGGGCTTGCCAGCCTTCTCCGCTGCAGCAGCTTCTTCCTCGTCGAGATCAACAGTGATGCGGAACTCCTCTCGGTTGAGCTTCTCACCAGACCTGTACCGATTAGTATGTTTTGACTACGCGTCCGACATCAGAGTCTTGAACTTACCATGCCAGCTTGTTACCATCGTATACCCAGAGGGTATTCGGCTCGCCCAGCGCAGCCTTGACGGTGGCCGAGTTCCAGATCTTCTTGATGAGAACACGCTTGGTCTGGTCGGTCTCACCACCCCAGGAAACATCGTACTGATGGACCATGCGACTAGGCACTCCGATAACATTGAACGTGTTGAGGGTCAAACTGCATTCGCGTCCAAAGGTATTCAACTGCTTGGGCCGCTGGGGAAGGCTGTCGGGAATGGTATACTTGTAGGCATTAGTTTCCAATGAGAAGTGCCGGAATTGGGCAATGTCCTGGCAGATTCGGGGAGACATGATGAAGAAGAGAGAAGGGATAGAAGTACAAGTATATGTACAGAAGAGATATGTAAATGATGGAAGATGACAGTGGTGATGTGATTGAGAGAGTTGTACGAGAAAGAGACAGACGAGAAAGGAATTGGGGAAAGGGACTTATATATCCAGCAAACACCGACATCGGGTACTGTTACAAGGATACGAGCGAGAAATGGGAGACTTTGAGACTGTTTGCACGTCGGAAACCTGCCTGTCTGCATGCATGATCATGCAGAAGAGCGGGTACGTGCAACGATCGGTGAGGAGGAAGTAGAAGGAAATGATCAGACTTACTCCACGTGCCACGTACCAACCGCCCATGCCGAGGAAGTCGGAGATGTTCTTCAATACCCTGTTATCAGTGTAGTCGACTGCATGCCGGCCAGGGATGTCGGGGCTGCAGCACTTGTCAGTACAAACAGTAGCAACAAGACAATATTGATACTCACTCTCGATTGCCATCGAGCCGTGGGATAGACTTGGGAGTTGAGCGCTGCGTAGCATCGCGACCACTTGAGGATCCATGGTCAGAATATTCTGAGATATTCTTATCGGTCTGAGCGCGCTTCTTGGAAGGACCAGCCATTGCGGAGCCTGTCTCATGTTAGCGGCGGACAGCCAAGTCACACTGTCGAACAGTAGCGCGGCGATGGGGAGACAAAAAGCGTTTGCTGAGGATAGTTGGACATGCAGCAACGGCGGCGGTATGCAGGAGAGGGTGGCCGATAGAGTGCAATGAGAAGTCGCGTGCGTGGGGAGTTCGGAGCGATGTCGCCCAGCGACAACTCGTGCTGAAGCGGAGAGTGACATACCTTGATCGGGGTATCAAATCTTCTCAAGAGCTTGCGTAATGACGCGATCTGATGAGCTGCCTAGCACTTGCTTGAGACTGAAGCTGTGAGGTCCTGATGTGGAGGTTGGTGAGTGATTCTAAAAATGATAACCGACGACAAGATGGGACTTTCGAGGATAGTGGGCGTAAAACAGCGACTTCAATGACCCGATGTGATGATTCGAGCGAGTTACATACTAAAATGCGTGCGAAGATGGTGATGTGGTGGGAGGAGAGGTGCCAAAAGGTGAGGCAGAGAGTTGATGTGGTGGACGAGTTGGCAAAACAAAACAAAACAAAACAAGAAAGAGCCAAGGACATGGGCCGATTCCACTCCGCAAGCGCAGTCGTCGGAGAAACCAATGACCCGGGTGAAGTAGGTTTGCAGTGGAGGTGAGTATCTTACAGTAATGGTGGTGAGGTCGACTGCTGGCTTGCCTTGGTGGTGGTGGTGGTGGTGGTGATGACCGGCACCAGGGCTTGGTATATCGGAGAGCGAAGAGCGAAGAGCGGAGAGCGGAGAGCGGAGAGTGTTGAAAAACTTGAGTGGGAAGAAAGTATTAGAGAAATGGTGTGGAGTAGTCAAGGATCTCAAGAGATTGTTGGCAGGCTTGAGAGAATCAAATGTGTTGTGGAGGGAAGGAGAAAAGAAGGGTAGGAGGGTGTAGTTATATAGATAGAGAAGGGTGATAACGGGCAGGCACGCTAGTCGGGCGTAACACAGTTCGAGCAGTTGGTGTGGGTCCTGGCAGGCTGGCAGCCCTACCGCAGCCTTTCAGTGAGATAATTAAGTAGCAATCACCTCTGAGAGACAGGAATAGTGTGAGAGAGTGAGAAAGTGAGAGAGATGGTTGAGAAAATTGGGGCTGGGAGGAGCTCCTGGGCGTACTCTGAGGTAAGAGAAAGAAAGGCAGAACAAAGATATAGGAGAGAGATCTGAGAGAGAGAGAGAGAGGGGGGGAGGGAGAGAGAGCAACACGACCACTGAAAGAACAACATCTGCATATCATGATTTACCACCATCCGAGCAGATTCAAAGAGATCGTGACTGCAATATCGTGAGACAGTCGTGCCATACTACCTTTGTTTCCCAGATCTCTTTCATTTCAGTCAAGGAGGCCCATGGCAGCGGACCAGCTTCCCCAGGCAACGTGTGGGGGGTTATATTTCCGGCGACACGTGATCTCGCGTTAAAGTGGTCATGACAGATGCACGTCTTCTTACCTAGGTCATAACAGTTGGTTATGCTTCGGTCCATGTTCCAGGACACAACATCGCAAGACACGACGTTGGAAACCCTAGCTTGCCGAGACATGCTTACATCACCAGACCAAACAGCACCAACATTGAATAGACCCATATCTATATTTTTATTTTTCACATATTGCAAACTCACAAGTCGATGAATGAATTTTTACATTACACTCTACAATACACATGTTGTCCTGTACTCAGGTTTGAAAGGATAAACCTGCCCACGCCAAACTGACCCTGGAATCTGATTTGATTATGTTATGTGACCGAACCCGGACATATCTAACTTTTCCCTGTCGAATGAGCGGGGGAACCCGAGCTCAAGGTAAAAAGGGAAAGACAAACGCCGACAATGCAATGGGAGTGTTGGAAAAGTAAATCGAGCTGAGGTCGCTGAAGCTAGGACCCGGATATGCCCAAGGGCGTTTGTACAAGCGTCAAGTGACAAGCATACGGGAAACTGCCGCATGCAGGAACTGTGAGAGAGGAGAATCTTATGGTAGATTGTGTGAGCAAGAAATCATCGATAGTAACCTATGGTACCAAGTTAGTGAGCGTGTTCGCCGAGTCTTCCAAGTGTGGAGTGCGTACCTTGCTGCTGCTGCTGCTGCTGCATGCTGTGCTGCTGCTGTTGAGGGTGACCCCACCCCATTTGTTGTGGGGGTGGCGCCTGGATCGGCTGTTGCATTTGCGGTTGCTGGACTTGAGCCCGAGCAAAGTCGACGTTCTGCAGCAAAGCGACCATCTTCTCGGCGCTGAACCTCGTCTCCCTGTACGCTTGCGCACCGGGAATGATACCGAGGAGGAAGTTGACCTCACGCGGAAGAGGCTGTGGCATGGACATGACAGGCATGTTGTTCACTCCACCAGAAGATTGGACTTGGTTGCGACGAGCTGCATCCAAACGCCGACCCGCTGCACCCTTCAGTGGAGATTCGCCCCGCTCACTGCGCAGCATCTTGCGGGGCTGTGAGAGTTCATTGTCCACCTCCTCAAATGGTCGCTTCGGGGAATGCGATATCGGAAGAAGGGCAGGGGCGAGATGTGGCGAATGAATGGGTCCAGGAGGAGAAACCGCTCGTAACTCCTGTACTTGCGCCGGCAATGGAACGGGGGCTTCCTCTACGGTGGGCATTACATTCAGCATGACAGGCCGCATCTGTGCTTTGGGCGACACGATTGGTCGAATTGTTGTAGGGTCAAAGGATGTTGTGGAGAAGCGCTGAGCAAACCGGAGAAGTAGTGGGTCTTCAGGGAAGAGGTCGCTCATACGCTTCTCCAGCTTGACGATCTGAGCGAGTTCACCGAATTGGGACTCGTATCCATGGAAAAATATGAACAAGGGTTTGGCTCGCGCGACATTCTCAGGGTTCTGAGTTAAGCGGTCGACCATCTTCTCGAACACTGCACGTGCATCTGAGATTGTTAGCAAGGTTGATAGAGAATTGGAAAAGGCTTCAACTCACTGGTTGCATCGTTCTGCTTGACAAGATGCTTGATGTACTCTAATGCAAATTGCTCATCGTCGGGAAAGAGTCTCATGCCGCGATCAAAAATTTTCGTGGCCGCAGGATCCTGGTATGAATGGTGCTCAATGAGCGCGCTGGCAACGTATGTATCACTGAGCAGCTTGCCCCTCTTTCGTGCTTCAGCGAAGATTCCTCGAAAGCCTGGTGGTGTCCCTGCGGGTGCATCTGGCCGGCCTTTGCCCTGGATTCGGCGCATGGTTCTCATCAAGGCAATCCAGGCGTATGAGATGGTCCGCTTCAGGGTCTGAACTTGTGCATTGTAGCCTGCCGAAATTGCTTGTAACTGGACCTTCAGCCCCTCCTCTTTCTGTTTGAGTCGTTTCGCATCTTCATCAGCGTCTTCATCTTCGTAACCGGCGTATGCGTCGTCAGAGTTCCTCTCCAGCTCACGTGCTGCTTCTTCTGCAGCCTGCTGAGCGGCAAAATTCTCTTTTACGCGGGCAATGGTGTGATCTTCACGCTTCTTGGTTTGATTTGTGAGTTCGTAGAGTGCGTCTAGGACGGTGTTGAATGGGGCTCGCACAGCCTCTCCCTTCCGGAATAGTGCTCCCTCGCCATCCTCGACTTCGAATGTGAGCTCGACCTGATGCGCCTTCCGGAAAGCGAGAAGACAGCTCTCTGGGTTGGCTTCGATACCCTGCGTAAGGAACTCGTTTCCTTCCTTCTCCAACTCATTCTGAAAGCACCACTCAGCTGCCTCGTACCAGAGTTCGGGCCAGAATCGAAGAGCCATGAGTGCATTCTTGTAGAGATAGATGACTCGCTTGTTGTAGAGAGCCCGGTCATCATCTTTTGCCATGAGTGGATCGTCCTTCTCCCATTGAAGCCAGTTCTTCCACAGTCCAACCTGAGTCATGTATTGGTCGTAACCATCAAAACCTTGGACTGGGGGAAGTTTGGGCAGTGAGGTTCGTATGACACCTTTGGTGATATTTTCCAGCACATTGACAGCGCTCCGAGCCGTCATGTAAGAAGACGACTTCTCTTGAAGATATTTCCGGCCCTGGTACGAAATCAGTCATTGCCCGTCTTGCCAAGAGCCTCGATCATGCTTACGGTTGCCTTGTTAAGACCCAGCTCAAATCTATCGTATTCCCTCCAAATCTCCAACGTAGCCCCATTAGGGACGGCAATAGCTCGCTGGAACGCTTTCCTAACTGTGTCCATCTTCTGCATGTCTTGCCAGCTGCTACCACCTAGCACACCAGGCCCAGACTTGATAAATTCAATGTACTCGAGCCAAATCTTACCGGAGTGGAAGTCGATGCCGACATTGTCTAGAACAAATTCGTAGACGGTGGTGATTATTTGACGAGCCTGACTGCCAGGATCTTGGTTCACAGGATTACGGCGACGAATGTAGTTGACATATGTGGTCCATAGCGCAACGTGAGGGCTCGACAAGATTGAGCGTTCGAATATCTTCTCAATCCTGATGAAGTCGTCGAGATCCGACTCCATATTCACATACTCCACCCACTGCTCGGCCTAAGACACATTAGCAAATTCTATATGAAGTCCCCATTGGGTACCTACAGCTGAGGGGAACACTTTGAAGAATCGGTCGTATACCGCTCGAGCTTCGTCATATTTGTGCCGCCTACGATGTTCTTCAATTAGACTCAACCATGCCTCGGTATCACCACGCGGGTCTTCAGCGATTCGGTCTTCGAGGATACCAACACGATCTTGCGCGAGACGCGCCTTTGGCAGAGAAGAAGCTGCGGTCTGGGTTATTGGAGCAGCAGCTTGTTTCGCTGGCTCGACACTGAGCATCTCGGGAGCACCTGGCTTAGTAGCGTCTGGAGCAGAAGTGCCTCCATTGGGAACAGCAGAAGCAAGAATGGGAGCAGTGTCATTGACAGCGACGAGAGTAGAAGAAGAAGCACCAGAATTCCCCTGATCTTGTGCACTATGTAATGGTACAGTTTGTGGGGGATGTATTGTGTTGGGTGTGTGTGTAAGAGAACGCTGCGGTGACTCTGAAACCCCAGGTGCGTTCAGCAACTCAGATCCGGCCGCCACTGGTCTCACGACGGGCTCCTCATCCTCTTCATCTTCGCTCTCGACGACAAATCCACCCATTGTGCGAGGTTGTTTAGACGGCGCCGGCGCATCGACATCGGCGGGCTGTGGCTTCAGCGCCGCACCATCGAGCGCTGTTGGAGGGGTGTTCGGGGCAGAATCTGGTGGCATCGAAGCCGACTGATCAGATGGCGAGTGCGTATCCTGTGCTGGATACGATGGAAATGCAGGATCGTACTCTTCCTCGTCGTCGTCTGCGGATCCAGCGGCGCCCATGTTGGAGTAATCGCCGGCGGGGTTGTACGCCTTCTGCGACTCGAGGAAGGCAAGCTCGGGGTCCACGTCCGCCATGGTTGCGACGGGCGAAGATTGGGAGGGATCTGCGATGAAGATGGGTCAGGCGCGCGGTTGCGAAGAAGGGGAGGTGCAGGTGGTAGAGGTAGAGGTAGAGAGAGAAGAGTTTGAGCTTACTACGCGCTTACAAGCAAAAGGGCTGCGAAGACTATGGGCTAGCCGGTGGTGCGGTAGTCTGCGCGGTCAGTGGAGAGATGGAGTGACGGTGGAGAGTTGAGGTCCTTTGTTTGTGGAGGGCCGTGTGTAGTCGCAGTTTCACGCGGTGAAAGGGCTCGGTCGGAACGAACCCTTGAAGAAGTGGCTTGGCCGACGGGCCCGAGCTCCGCCTTGCGGCGGCCCATAACGGTCGACGTCTCTGAATAGCAACCGCTGCACGCATTCACGCATTCACGCATTCACGCCCCGTTACACAGTACACGCCCATTCACCTCACTCACGCGCAATGCACCTCTGAGCTGGCTCAAATTGGTGCAGCATCTATCTAAAGATTAAACGACTCAACTCACATTCCCGCCCGAGGCGCATTCAGAACCTACCTCCCGAGGTCATCGCCCTATACGCTTCAGACCACGACAGAAGCCATGAATCCGCATATCTCGCTCCCACGGACGACTGGTGGTCCTTCGAATTTTGGCGGTACAACACCTTCGAGTCGAAATGAGGGTCTTCGAATGCCGCGCTTCTTTAAGCGACTGTTCAAGTTTCCGCAAATGGACTTTGAGATGGCCATTTGGGAGATGACGAGTCTCATAATAGCACCAAAGAAGGTGTTCAGGTCGATATATTATCATGTAAGGACAGAATAGAATTAACATTTCGAAAGACTGCAATACTAACTTTGGTGCAGAAGCGTAAGACAAGTCCCAACCCAACCTTTCGTAGTTCGAAATACTTCGTGCTGCCTCGAGGCCTCGTCTGACATTACTTACGCGATCCAGAAACGAAAAACACATGGCACCGACCCGACCCGTCCTTTACATATCTCCTCTCGTTCTTCCTCCTTCTCACAAGTCTCGCCTGGGGCTTAGCCTACGCCGATGGCTTCCCGCGTACCCTCCGAATAACCCTCGTCTTCATATTCGTGCACTTCCTCCTCCTCTCGCTCCTCGTCGCAACCCTCTTCTACTTCCTCGTCGGGCGACTCCTCGGTCCCGGTGTTCGCGGTTTGCCAGGCCGCCGAAGACAAGGGCTATTCGGGAATCTGGGAGAAGAGGGCGAGGGCGGAAATGAGTTGGAATTTGGCTACTGCTGGGATGTTGCAATCCGCGCATTCGTGCCCATCTGGGTATTTCTATACGTAGTGCAGTTTCTTTGCATGCCTGTTGTCGCGACAAATCATTGGTACGTTCGTGAATACTCATTATACTGACCAGCTTCTAACTGCACTATGCAGGCTTTCCATCCTTCTTAGCAACACACTCTACCTAGCAGCGCTGAACTACTACTTCATAATCACCTTCCTTGGGTACAATGCGCTCCCCTTTCTCCACCATACCGAGCTTCTCCTTGTCCCCATCGCCATAACGACAATTCTATGGTTCGTCTCCCTCTTTGGCTTGAATTTGAGCAGGCATCTAGCGCCTGTGCTCTGGGCGGGCGCAAAACTTCGAAAGGTCGTCTAGCTCGCGGGAAGAGGTACGGGAAAAGGGAAAAGGGACATGCGGATGTACGATATATATGCAATAGAAGATGAGGGTTTGGCAAAAGTGTATTGTAGATATCGTGGCAGACGGGAGCTGGAAAGGAGTTTTCCACGACCACCCTTTTGGGGGGTTTCATATTTGGGTTTAGCATTCCAAGCGGATTTGGGAGTCTCTGTTTCTATATCATGTTTCCTGCACCAATGAATGTTGAGAAGACACTTATATGCAGACTCCGCGGTGCTGACAACCTCATGAATCGTCCCGGCGTAAGTATTACTTTATACACGTGTAGCCCTCGCGGCCTATCTACTCTCGGCTCCAAATATGTTGCATATACAGTACAAGTTACAAGAAAGGAGAATCGTAGTGGAGTTGCTGCTCACCCCAGATATACCTACACGTGTTGTGGTATATGGCGTATCATACAAAAACTTACAAGAATCTCTTCTCACTCGTTTCCTCAAGGCACTGAACCTTATCGCCGACCTTGAAATCGTCCCAGCCGTCAAATCCAATACCGCACTCGGTGTCTTTGCGCATTTGATCGACGTCTTTCTTCTGGTTCTTCAAAGAGTTGACGATGCCTATGCTGCAGTCAGTATAAATGATATCAGAATGGGGACATAAGTCACAACATACCCTCAAATACGACTTCTTGATCCCGCAGAACCTTGACCTTGGAATGATTCGAAACGATACCGTTGCGGACTTTGGAGCCTGCAACCTTCATCTTCTTCCTGCCGCCGAGACTGATCTCGAAGACGGCAGCAACCTCTGCTTCGCCGACGACGCGTTGTGTGATTTTAGGACCGAGTTTCTCGCTCAGCAGTGCCTTGACGCTCTCCACGACGCGGTAGATTATGTTGAAGTCTAAAATTCGGACGCCCTTCTCAGCAGCCAGAGCAGCGATGTGATTGGGAATAACGGTATTGAAGTTGACAATGTGTCCAGAGGCGACAGCAGCATGCTCGACGTCGAATTCGGAGGGTGGCCCGACGCCATGCCGCAGAATGCGTGTTCCGACCTCGCCGTTGCCAATGGCGGAAACGGAATCGATGACCGCTTCGACTGAACCCGAAACATCTCCTTTGATGATGAAGCTTATGATCTCAGGGCCAGATTCTGTCTCCTTCAAAGCCATTTCCGAGACGTCTTCTCCTGCTTCGGCAGCTCGAGCAGCAGCTTCTTCAGCTTCGCGACGCTCGGATTCGATGCGCCGAGCCTCGTTAATGGCTTCTACGTCCTTGGCCATTTGTTCCCTTTCAACCTTGTCCATTCTGAGTTCGGCCACAGAAGCCGCTTGCTGTTCGTCAATGGCTTGTAGGGTCTCGTCACCTGCGATAGGTTGTTCGCGCCAGCCGTCGACTTCTACAGGCAGACCAGGTCCAACCTCCTTGACTGCAACACCCGCCTCATTTCTTAGAGACCTGACGCGAGTCCAGGTAGTGCCAGCGACGAGGAGATCGCCTGGTCGCAAAGTGCCGTTACGAACAAGCACCGTGGCAACTTTCCCGGACTTCTTCGTTGTTCCCTCAAGCACCCAACCTTCTACATTAGCTTGCGGGTCGGCGCGGTGATCCAGCATCTCAGACAGCGTCGTGATAGCTTCTTCAAGATCAGGAATGCCTTGGCCAGTCTTGCCACTCACGCACACGGTCTGCACATCGCCGCCAAAATCTTCAATCTCAATGCCATGACGGCCGAGATCTAATTTTACTGTATCCGGGTCGGCTTGTGGTTTATCGATCTTATTGATTGCGACGATGATAGGTACTTTGGCTGTTTGCGCGTGCTTGATAGCTTCTATAGTTTGAGGCATCACGGAGTCATCTGCCGCGACGACTAGAACGACGATGTCTGTCACATTCGCTCCGCGAGCACGCATGGTTTCGAAGGCTGAATGACCAGGTGTGTCAAGGAAGGTGATCTTCTTTCCAGAAGCTAGGGGAACGCTGAAAGCGCCTATGTGTTGCGTAATTCCTCCGAATTCCGAAGCAGCCACGCTGGAGCTGCGCATGTAATCTAGAATGGTAGTCTTTCCGTGATCGACGTGGCCCATGATAGTAACGACAGGTGGTCGTGTAGGTAGCTCAGCATATTCTTCTGGAGACAATGGAGGTGCTGGATAAAGATCGCCATCCTGTCCCGCGATTTCGATGATGGGTTCGAAGTTGTATTCCTGTGCGATAAGACCAGCATGTTCAGCGTTCAGAATGTGATCGTGCTGAACTTCCTCGAATCCAAGCTCTTCAAGCTTCAGTACAAAATCTTCCAGGCGCAGCTTTAGCAAAGATGCAAGACCAGTGACGCTGATGTACTCTGGTATGTGTACTGGGGTGGCCTCGAGCTTGCGAATCTTGGCCTGTTTCGCCTCCTTTCGCAGTCGCTTTCGCTCCATTTTGCTAACATACTTGTCATCGTCATCGTCTTCTTCCCGATCTACTCGACCACGAGCTCTCCGATCAGCAACTCCTCGGCGACGTTCTGGCTCGCGAGCTTCAGCAGCTAGCGTATCATTGTCCATGACAAACCGACTTTTCCTCCGATTTTCCGCATTCTCTCTCCGACGCGACTGTTCCATCTCATACTCGTCCGTAACAAAATCCTCATCTCTATCCATTCGTGAGCTCTGTTTCTGTAACCATGCTTCCGCAGCACTGGCAGTGGAAGGATTTTCCGTTGGATTGGATTTCGATGTTTGCTCGGATTTCTCATACGCACGAGACCGTTGGGGCTGTTGTGATATGATGGAAGAATCTCTTACGAGAGGCTTCCGCAGACAGTCCTGACTTCGGTGACCTTCTGCTCCACAGTGCATGCACTTCGTCTCGGTGACTGTCTTCCTTGCCAAAGGGGTGTATAGCTTGGTCCCCGTTTTCCCAGTTCCTCCCAGAGGAACATTGCCCCCGAGAAGTCGAGTGAGCTCGTCTTTATCCAACTTTTGTATTGGTGAGTCCGGTTTGGGTTGCAGAAACTGTTTGACGGATGCAAAAGCGGGAGCAGGAGTGGGAGCAGGAGTGGGAGCAGGAGTGGGAGCAGGAGTGGGAGCAGGAGCGGGAGCAGGAGGGGTAGACATGAAACTCTGTTGTGGAATTTCATTTCTTCGTCTTAGATGGCTCGCCGCTCCAAATTGAGGTGTGTCCATCACCGTGGGCCCTGCACCCATGTTTACACTGTATCGATTCGTGGAAGGTGCTATTACAGGGGCTGGGTGACTGGCGGGCACATTCCTGGGCGCATATCTTTTATCATTCGTATTCCGTCCAGGTGGTGAAGTGATTTCTCTTTGCGCTAACTGCGAACGCGGTACAGATGTCCTGACAACCGATGACTGTTGGGCATGTTGCTCTACACGGGACGGTGAGGATTCTTGGGGTGGACGTGGCTGGGCCTGTTGGACTATCCGAGATGCTATAGGTTGTTGCAATACAGTCTGCTGAGCAGTCTGGGCCTGCTGTGGGCGCAGTTCCTGTGACAGTGTAGGTTGCTGAGTGTTTCCAATTGATTGTAGAGGTATCGATTGTCGTGGTTGTATTTGCTCTGAATACGCAGTTGGACGTGAAGGTACGGCTTGTTGGGACAGAACGGTTCGAGTGGGTAGAGGTGTTCTGGAAGGCAGTGCGGCTCGAGGGAGAGCCTGGCGAGTTGGTAGAGGCTGTCGGGGAGGAAGAGATTGTCGAACTGGTATAGATTGGCGAGTGGGTAAAGGACGCCGTACAGGTAATGGCTGTCGAGGTCCGCCATCTCGCGGTTGAAATACGACTGTTCGTACTACCGACCCTGCTGATGTATCCCCCCTGTAAACCTGAGCATCGGAGGCATATTGAGGAGCTCTGCTCGATGAATTGAGGTTTCTTCTTTGCGATAGACTTGGCGATGGGGAGAATATCGAGTCAATCGTCTCGGCTATGGTGGTTTGTCGAGTGGCGCAAAAGATGCAGACATCACGGGTTGAAGACGCCTGGGTATAGGTCAGTGATCCACATGTATGGGTGTAAGTTGATCAGGGCTTTACCCGTAATACACGCGCTCTCCGCATGACCTATATGTGGTGGGTTGACGCTATCGCACGCTCTCAAAAACTCTGGGGTCTTGACGACATTCTTCTCGAGATTCCCCTCGGCAGATTCCGGCCCGCCTGCTGGAATCCGACTGATTACTAAAGCACCGCCACATTTATCAAGGTGTGGCACAGGCCACATGTCTTCACACCTCGCTCCAATGCAGCAGGACGTAGGTCATCATGGCAGCTGAATATTAATAGTATATTTAGTTGCACGACCATATTCGGCATATCGTAAGCTCTTTTATTCCGCTTTATTATTACAGTAGCTTAGGTCTCATGTTCCACGTCCTCTTTCATACTTCGAATCAAACAACGTTTGGATCATCGCCATCTGTTCGTTTCAAACTGCATATAAATACTCCTGTCCTCTACTATTTCAGACATCATTCCAGTATTTAAACCCATCGATGGCATCATCTCCCTTTCTCCGTCTTCCTCTCAAATTGCGTCAAAAAGTCTATTCATATCTGCTTGCTCCGTATCCGGAAGAGGACGCCGTCACAATCAAC
Organism: Pleomassaria siparia CBS 279.74; assembly: GCA_010093715.1. Classification (NCBI taxonomy): domain Eukaryota; kingdom Fungi; phylum Ascomycota; class Dothideomycetes; order Pleosporales; family Pleomassariaceae; genus Pleomassaria; species Pleomassaria siparia. The sequence continues at coordinate 1,152,297 of MU005774.1, read as the reverse complement.
TACAGTCTCGAATGGCCTTTTCTTGACAACCCGAGAAACAACACATTCACGGCCCATCACCTAGACAGATGCCATTGTCCACAGCAGCAACCCCGCCTAGGCAACGTTCAAACGAAAGATCACATCTATAGCCGCTACGTTTGTCAGGGGCCAAACGTTTGCTTCACACCGAAACATGGGGACTTATGGCTACTACAGAAGCCCAATGGCCCCTTCAACATACTTCGCCCGGCCTCGGATGAGGAACGCCAACGCCGCGCCTCTACCTCCATCATATTTGTCAGCAAGCTCCTCTACCAGGAGGCTATTCCCTTGCTATACAGGGATCGCAACTTTCTCTTCCTTTCTGGTCCGTGCCCACGAGGTCGCTACCAGGCTTACGCCACCCAAACTTGGCTCTCTCGCCTGAGTTCCTCTGCTAGAAAGGGAATCACAACTCTCAGCCTAATCAATCAAGTCTGGGAGGAAGACTGTCAAGCCTCAAATGCTCTGCGGGCTTATGCTTCCCTAGCGCTATACATTCTTGAAAAGGTGCCAGGATTTCGTGAACTATGCTTGAACTATCTGTCAAATGAGTTGCCGCTTCACCCTTTCGAGATCCTGTTCAGACGAGAGGGTGTTCGCATATTTGTACAGCTAGATTTCAAGGCCGAAGACGTGTCGATGTTTAGCGATGCACACACTTTTCAGAGCGTGTTTGGCGCAGAGTCGTTAGTAAACGTGGGCCATAAAAAGCATGCTGCATATTGTCAGGCTCTATATCATGAGCCGAGGCCCGAACAGACCGCTGATGCAGGACGGGATCATGATGGAGAAACAACAGCGACTGTCACAGGAGATACAGATACGTGTGGCGACAGTGAGCCCTCGATGAAGCCCGTTCTCTCTGATGGGATAAAAGAAACCGCTGCTCTAGAAGACGCGAACTTGAATGGCGATAGAATCGCACAAAGAAAATTCTGCCTCGGAGACGACTGGGTGCTTACTGGGTCGAGCCCTACGGAGTCGAATAGATCAGAATCAGACACCTGGGAGATGCTATGAGATAACGGGAAGAGACGCATTCACGAATTCACAATTTTGGTAATTCTGGTTCTAGAGCGCGAAACCCCAAAGGAAAGCATTCTCTCTAAAGTTGTGTAGCGATAGGTCTGGCAAGACAACGAGGGGTGTATCCTACTAGACACAGAGTCTCCTTAGCATCATCTCAGGTGGTAACATCGAAGAATAGTCAAACCATTTCCAGCTGGTTGACATGTAAAAAGTCGCATGGCTTTCTACTCCCGCTTGAGGAAGAGAAGAAGATACATGATTACCCGTTTGCACTTGCGACGAGGCAAGTTGGGTATAAGATCTTGGGTAATATCGCTTCGGCTATCTTTCAGACGATCAACCCCTGTCCATGGACTTTACGAACGCTCAAACGTGGCCGCGAGACTTCTTCATCGATCTTGCAAGAGGGCTGTTCAGGTACACCTGATCTGATCACAATCCTCTGCTAGACCACTCCATATATACCACGAAGCAAAGTAGCGTAGATCTCCCACTTCGGGTACGGCTTCCAATCTCATGAGCTCGGGAAGTTGCGACTTGCTGACTATAACAAAGGCTTCTTGAGATTGAAGGATGAAGACCGTACGGTCTGGAGCCGCTTCGTATATGCTCCATATCCGACTCTGACGAGGGTTTGACGCTGTATTTTCTCCGATTGATTGGTTCATGGCGACCTCAAGAGTCACTGGAATGGGGCAGGGCTTGGGTTAGGATTTGTAGGACGAGATACATCATCTAGGGCCAACCAGGATCTTACCACTTGACGATATGAAAGGAGGTTCCAGGACTATTGTTATACTTCCCGAAATAATCTTTCCTTCATACACTTCCGTTCATCTCTCTAAGTATTCTTCTTCCCTTCGCCACGCCGCCTCGCCTCCCACGCCTCCACCAATCCTCTATAATCACCCGGCCCATACCCCTCAAAGCACTCCTTCACCCAATTCTTCGCACCCATAAACTTGCCCTTCCTCTTCCCCTCGAATCCCAAATCTTTCATCAGTGCGTCGAAATATGGCAACGAGTCAAAGACCAGATCGGGAAACTTGTTCCCATAACCCATCGCGTTTCTCAACACACAGTACTGCGTATCGCGATATGTCTCGTACTTGATCTGCTCTCGGGATGCAGAAGGGAGGACTAGGGTGCCGTCCAGGTAAGCCGTGAGCCAAAGTGACTGAAGGTAGGCGCACGAGGCATTTCCGAGGGACATGAGCGCGCCAGCGAAGCCGATAGAGCGGCGCTGTATATCGGAAGGAGGTACGAGGAAACGATGAAGGCGGTAGGGTTGGTCATCAGGGGACTTGGTCGACGTGTAACGGAGGGATTGGTCGGGATGGTGTAGGCGACTTGTATCTCTTTCCTTGAGGAAGGGGTATTTTGTGTAGATTTCCTCTTCTACCCTCTTCACGAGTGCGGCGTTGTCGATATCCGGACTGTTTGTCGTGGGTAGGCCGAGTGCCCTTTCAAGCCCCGGGGGCTCAAATTTGAGCGAGGTCAAATGCTTCCAGCCCGTTGCACAGACTACGGCGTCGACTTGTAGCTTCGTGCCGTCTTTCAATAGCACTTCGTTGATCTCACCGAAGCGGTCGACTTCCTCGATGACAACCTTGATCTTGCCTTCTTTTACCAAGTCGAAGAAGTTGGTGGGGTAGTTGAGAATGCTCAGTGCGTTTCCGACCTCGAAAGCATCTCGCCATGGCCGTAGTTTCTTCGTCTCTGGATGCGCGTTCAGCTTGTTCAACTCGACTACGTCCTCTCCTAAGATGCCCCAAAAGGCACCAACGATCTTCCTTCCTAGCCATGTTCCGTGTAGAAACCTCCTAACGACACCTTCGAAGCCTGTGCTCTCGGCCCAGGGACATGGTGACATGAAGCCAAAGAAGCGTGTGAGGACGAGCTTCTCGAGCCAGAGACCGAGGGGTGTGACGTATGGAGGTGACATCCAGACTGGGCCAGCACCGGACGGCCGAATGAGCATGGTGGCCGTTGAGGAGGGTTGCGTGGCGCAGGCATATGTCACGTCCCATGCCGACTTTCCACCGCCGATGACAAGGGTGTTTGTGTTAGGCTTGACTATCGTGTTGAAGTGCGCTGGAAAGTCGTTGGTATGGATTACCATTGGCTGAAAGTTGGGAGAAGTGGGTATCTGAGGCATGGAAGGTTTATTTGTGAGTCCCGTTGAGAGAACGAGCTTCGCCGTGTTGACTTTGTATGTAGACGTGGTGGATTCGTTTGTAAAAGTGCAGTGCAAAACCCATCCCTCGCTAACCTGCTCCACAACCTCGACTTTGGTATTCAGTCTCAAATACTCCCTGATACCATTCTCATCAACCATAGCCTCCAAGTACTCTGATATCTTCGCAGCTGGAACATGCTCGCCTTTCTTGACGCCGAACTTATGCTCATCCATTGGGAAGTCCGGGTTTTCGTACGTTCCCCAGAGGTTGTTAGTTTTGAGCCCCGGGAAGATGCGTTGGGGTGCCCATGGCCCGCCGATCGATGGTGCTGAATCAAGTACGAGGATCCTGGAGGTCGAGTGTAGGCGGTTGTAGGTAACTGCGGTAGTGATACCATAGAAGCCTGATAAGATCGTGAGCGAGGGCCGTGCTGGAAAAGATCGAGCGTGTGATGTGCAGAGATTGGTTGAATATTTTTTTGATGTTGAACCATACGAAATGGAGTGACTTCTCCCAAAATGCAGAGAAAGGCCAAAGTTCCAGAAAGTCACGTACCTGCACCCACGATGACCAACTCCACATCGTCCATTTTTTGTCAATACCAAATGCAATCCTACTTCTCCTTTTTCGACTGCGATTTCGTATCTGTTATGTCGGGCAAGAACTTGTCGGCAAATGAGGTTGCAGTCTATAGATGTATGTAATGCTTTGAACAGCGCCCAGCTGAGCCTTCGGAGAGATAATTAAGTGATGAACAGAAAGCGCTAGGCTAAATATAAATAATTGTGTCACTACTTCATCGATAAAACGGTCAGCAGATCCCAATCATCTAATTGGCTGTACCCATGAATAGCGTTTACGACTACAACGCTAATACCTATGTTTTCCTCTCTTGGTTGGTTTTTTGAGTTGGAGGATGTTGAACACGGTAATAGAAAATTCGTCAAATATATGTGCACTACGTATATTACGGAGGCAGCATTGTGAAAGCTTACGCGTTTGATATGGTAATCAGAAGTAGAAATGCTGACCTTGGAAAAGGAAAAACTTGTTATCTAAATGAAATCCCGTCTGGTGCTTACTGTAAACTGACGACAATGGGTTATGATTACGGTGTTTATCCGCACAGCTCGTCAATGGGTGTGTCGGAGCATGGGGGCCATGAGTCTGTAACCCATTTGAAAAGAGAGGCAAAGTTGGCGGACCCGCACTTGACTCTACTTTGTAGACTTATCCTCAGGTGCCTCCCTGTACCTAGTTCATTCGCACGACGTCATAGAAAAATTCTGGGAACAGCCCCTCGCGTCTTCCATCTTCCCACTAGCCCGGCCAGGTGTGTAGAGCGTACATGTTAGCCAGTAAATCTCGCACTGTGCTGTTTTGCCATGTTTCTTCGTGGATAATGTTCATGACTTCCACGTTAGGGCTATATGATCGCCCGCTGGCTCAAACTTCATACTTCGCTTCGACCACCGCATCCACGATAATATTCTTGGCTGTGGTATCTCGGATCGTCTCCTAGAAGACATAGAGACTGACTGCACAGCAAGTTGGAATGCTCTCGTGGTCACTCGCTTCTCCTTCTTCAGCTCCAGCTTCCATGCCATTTTTGGTATGTTTTTCTGCCACTTCTCGCAGTGGAATCGATCCAGTATAGAGATATTGAACATAAAGCGTGAAAACGACAGGCTCTTCCTTCGACAATTCCACAGCTTTCTCCTCGGCCTCTTACCATGTTCCACTCAATGCTTTAGCGAATAACGAGGAGCTGGGGATGATCGGGTCCTTGTGGATGAAGAAGTCTTGAAAATCATCGCCTTCTCCAACGCGGACCACAATATCAGGGCTGTTCAAGAAGCTGATACATGTCAGTGCTTGTGGGACTACTCACGTGATTGCCGCTGACCGACTTCGTAATGAAGGACTGGGCCACTAAGGCCTTTTTGTTTTCCGTCATGCTTGCAAACTGTCGTTGTTAGTGGAAGTTTTCCTTGGGTGTATTGTGTGTTGTCAGAGTTGTCTCTCAGAGTGAAGAGTGGCCTGCCTTGTACAGCGAGGCGAGCGCATGGGTTTTGGAAGCGGAGAGTGAAGAATGTTTGCGGTGCTAAATCTCTCACACACACACAATTGAAGTATCAAGGGAACGGTATCCAATCTCTCTCACCGACTAATAGTAGGACAGACAAACTTTTGCGAGGAGGGCATGTTATCGGCCAACACCCTGTTAGCAGAACACCTTATCTAGCAACAAGTAAGATGTGAAACCACGTTTTTCACCCCAGTACTTTCCTCTGATTTTCGTCCCGTCCTCTCACCCGACCCACAAAACCTCCAGCCGAGAACGAAATCCCTTCTTCTTTTTCAACTTCCCATCTTCCATCTTCCACCTGCCACCCACACTTGTCGGACAAACAAGCCCAACTACTGCTCCTGCGATCCATACACCACCACAATGAAGCTTTCTCTCATCCTCGTCTTGGTCTTCGGGGTCCTCACCAACGCCCTCACGCTCCCCATCGCCGACGCAGTCAACACCACGAATGCGGCGAACGATCAATGCCGTGTAGGCTGCATACCTGAATACAACCGTTGCATGGCCCCCCTCGTACGATCTTCTCTGCACCCTTCACTAAAAATTAGCACAACCAAGTCTCACAAATAGATTCAGGGTGCCGTCGATCACCGCCAGTTCTGCAACAAGTACATGTGCATCGAGGGCGCTATCAGCGTCCACGTAAGTTTCCCGCGGGGGGTTTTGTTAAATATAATCTGTATGGCGTGGTGTCAAGATAGACGGACTAACGAGGAAGTAGTGCAAGGGTTGTGCATTCTGCCACTGATCAGATCTGGTGTCACAACAATGTCAGTTGGCAAGTATGTCGGGGATTTGGTGCGGTCTCTTTTTGAAAGGAGAACTTGCCTACGAGTGAGGCGGCACGTCGCGGAGCTCATGGCTGATTCTCCATCAAATAATAGACCAATAGAATACGAATACTAAATCTGAAACGAATGCAATACGATTGGAATCGCGATGCGTACTATTTCACTGTTTCTCGTGATACTTCATCCTCGCTTACTTGAAGACCATAAAACGTCCATTGGAACATGGTCGAGACCTCTGGTGGTCTTCTTCAGGCGTGTACGTTCTTTGCTGTTTATACATTGATATATTACATTCTATATCAGACTTTCCTCTTGCGCTCTTTCACGAAATGCATCATAGCCCCCGCGCTTTCAGGTATTCTGTAATCTCCAATACATGGTGCCCCTGCAGATTGTTAGCATGACATCCCGTTCCTTTTTTGTAGTATCCGCTCACCTTGATCACCACATGTGCTGTCAGCTGGTTGATCTTCACCTCGTCATCCTTCTTATTCAGGAACAATCTCAACTCGTCCCGCAATGCAGCCAAATCCCCAGTGATTTTTCGTATCGTAGTCAGATGCAGGTTGCCTCCGCGCTTGAAGTCGGTATAGATTGGATAGTTGTTGTTATGTGAGCGGCTGATGTGATATCTAGGAGGCGGGAGGTCTGCTGGGATGGGTGCTGGGTACTGTGGTCCGGATACAGTGGATTTCAGTGGCCGCAGCTTCATAGCCTTCGCTTTGGAGAGTTTAGGAGCTTGCGGGAAAATGGAGGTCTTGTTCGTTGCTGCATAAGTGCCCGGTTCCTGGAAACGTGAAGGGTTGTAAGGCTTCGTCCGCCTCGCTCGAAGATCGGGTTTCGATGTTGAGCCTTGTGTGCTAGCGGGGGTTCGTGGGGTCTTCGAGACCGTGTATGGGGCTTTGGGAGTGGGGTTTGATGGTGTTGCTGGAGTTGCGGCGGTCGGTGGGGGGGTAGGGGCGCTGGAGGATGGTAACTGAATTTCTGTTGAATTATCAATGACTGTGTTCATTATCGTTGTAACATTTCCCAGAACCTACGGTCCACATATAGTCTTGATACGGTCGAGAAGCGGAAGTGCTGTCGCGATGCGGAGACTTTTGGAGCCGCCAATGGCCTCAAAAAGGGAAGAAGAGGTTGTACTCGGGACATTATGAGCCAGAGGTTCCAGTTACAGCCTGCGGGTTGGAAGAAAAGCAGATGATCTCGTGCTGGCGACGACGACGTAGATGCAAGCTTTGTGATGTCTGCGGCTCTCAACACCAAAAATCTTAGCGTGACAGGGTTGCTCGGCGCACAGTCATTTTTCCTCCTCCACGCCGTCAACACCCCGCCTCACGCAAAAATCCAAACGCGCCCACCACCGCCATCGCGCCCGCCAATACCTTTCTACAAGGACAACGCGCCAGCGTACAATTGCCCAGCATGGCCGACACCACCGAAACCGAGACCGTCAATGTGGCCGAGCAATACAACCTCCTCCCCAAGCTCATGCCCAACCTCGACCGCCACCTCATCTACCCGCTTCTCAACTTTACCAGCGACGAGGATGGTGAGCAGTCACCTGAGCAGAGGAAATTGCTCCTAGAGCTCCTCAAACCAACCAACATGACCGACTTCGTGGGCCAGCTGTACCAAGAAATCCACGACCTCGACGAGATGCCCGACGAGTACAAGAAGAAGCGCGATGAGGTGCTGAAGCGGAGGGATCAACTGGAGGAGGACACGAGCAAGATTTCGGCACTTCTGGATGATGAGAATGTGGTTACAAATCTGCGAAGCGACAAAGTGCAGAATTTGGCATACTTGAAGGAAAACCACGGTGTCACAATTGAGATGGTGAACCAGCTGTACGAGTTTGGATCATTCCAGTACAGCTGTGGTGTATATCCCCACGCTGCCGAGCTACTCTACCGGTTCCGCGTCCTGGTATGCACCATTTCCCTCCGTTTACAAGTCGTAACAATGACACATGAGTGCATCCGCTAACAGTGGGCAGACCACAGACAACGACAAAGAGCGTGAAGCCAACTGGGGCAAGCTAGCGTGCGAAATCTTATCCGTGAACTGGGACTCGGCAATGGAGGAGATTACAAAGATCAAGGAGAACATCGAGAACCGCCTATTCGCCAACCCGCTCGCACAACTGCAGCACCGCACATGGCTGATCCACTGGTCGCTGTTTCCCCTCTTCAACTACGACTCGGCCCGCGAAACCCTGACCGACATGCTCTTCACACCCCAATACATCAATACCATCCAGACAAACTGCCCGTGGATTCTGCGATACTTGGCCGCGGCCGTCATCACAAACAGGAACAAGACGCGCAACTCGAATCAGTACCAGAGGCAACTCAAGGATCTTATTCGGATCGTGCGACAAGAGGGCTACGAGTACAACGACCCGGTGACGGATTTCATCAAGGCGCTGTACATTGACTTTGACTTTGAGGAGGCACAGAAGAAGCTCAGTGAGACGGAGGAGATTCTCAAGAACGACTTCTTCCTGCTCGGAGCTGCAGACTCGTTTGTTGACTCGGCGAGACATCTTATTTCGGAATCGTACTGCAAGATCCATCAACGTATTGACATCAAGTATGTTTGTCCAAACCTTTACTTTGTAGTCATTACAATGCTAACGCTTTACTAGGGACCTCTCAACCCGACTTGGTCTTTCACAAGACGAGGGTGAGAAGTGGATCGTCAACCTCATCCGCGACACACGCGTCGACGCAAAAATTGATTACCAGGCCGGCACTGTGGTCATGAACCACCCTCCGTCATCGGTCTATCAGCAAGTTATTGAGCGGACAAAGGGCGGTTTCTTCAGGACACAAGTCCTCAGTGCTGCGGTTGCCAAGTAAAAAGGACATGAGGAAGTTTGGCGACAGATAATGAAGAACGGACTCTGGAGATTCACGAAGGGTGTAGGTGGGCAAGGGCGACGACCCTTGATTTGGTCAGACACTGAGGGATCCGATGATACATACCTAGGGGCTGGAATTCCTGCGCGGGCTCAGGGTCGTATAATGCATGGTTTATGGGCGTGCGCTGTTCACCTTTGTGTCATGGGTTTGTGGTGGATCTGAGTGCGGCATGGCGAGCTTTCTTGCTCGATATAGACGATGCTGACTAGCTACTCGGGTTAGAATCTAGCAACCTGTATCCTACAGAAGGAAAAAGGCTCGGATCGAGAATCCAAATCATTTCTCCAAACAATCCCAGATGTCCATGTACAGTGTCCGTGTATGGGTCTCAAGGTAGTCCTTTGAAATCAAGGAGAGGTTGAAAATGATGCCAAGGTGTAGATGACCAAGGATGACGGTGAGGATGGAACTGTAGGAGTTGGAACGTCACAGTCCACCGTGTGAGGTCAGTACAGTAGTGAAAGCTGTCGAGAGGGAACCTGGACATGTTCAGTATTCAAGGAAGGGGGAGCAACGGAGAAGGCCGGTTCTGTTCAATCCCCGTTGCATGATTTCGACCTCTCTCTCTCTTTCTCTCTACGAAAGAAAGTGTGTGGTGGCATGTTATCAACGAGGGATTTGCTTTTTTTTTTTCATTCGTTCTGGACACACACACACACACACACATGCCAAGAATTCGGTTCCGACAGGCCCTCAACAGGTTCGGAAATGCTCGATGGTTTTGATTTTCTTTTGCGAGACGAGCAAGCCACTGTCCATCGTCGTCGTCGACAAGGTTTTCGGATACCGGAGACGTTACGTTGCGTTGCGTTGCCTGAATACCACCTTACCGTATGTATGCACATACATACCCCGCTAGACATGGCCGTGGAAGGTTGATTGGAAATTGGCAAACATGGACCCTGCAGAACTGGACGTTGGAGGAGGTGGAGGAGGTGGTGGTGGTGGTCACGCCATTCAATGCCGAACCACGGTTTTGGCTGCTGATACACAGAGTGAATGGCGAATGGTGAATGGTGAATGGTGAATGGTGGTGATTGTACATAGGCAGAAGAGCATCTGGAACTTTTATCTCGCGTCCTGGATGTATATGCAATAAGGAAAATGTCGAGACGACCAAACACCTGTTTGCGCAGGGTACATGGGTACCACGTTTGTAGTTCTAATTCTGCATGCAGATGGATGGAGAGGGTGAGTGGTCAGTGGTCAGTGGTCAGTGGTCAGTGGTCTGGAGTAGGTGGTCAGTGGTCTGGAGTAGGTAGTGAGTGGGCACTCCTTCCCAATGCAGTCAGTACATACATATACAGTACCTAGGACGACCATGCCCACACTACACATTCATTCATAGCCATCCATGGACATGGTTTCATCTCATCATGCTGGCCGTGGATAACTTCGCCACATGTATGTATGAGCACTTTAATGGGGAGAAGAAGAAGAAGACGGGGAAGAAGAAGCGGAAGAAGAAGTGGGGCGTACCATTGTATTGTGGATGAACGTGTACAGGTACATACATACATACACACACACACACACAAACACACACACACAGGGTCTGACGCCTTCGGTCCACCCCGCATTTGTGTCGCGATAACCGTGCTGACTCCGCGACATGTGAGGCATGGGGATCATTAGATTATAATCCAACTAGAGAGTGGCCATGTACATACGACGTTGTGGCTTGGCAAACTGTATACATGGTAGATAGCCGAGATTCGACTTCAAAACATACGATTGCGCTCGCGTAACGTGAGAGATGGGGGTTGAGGTTTAGCTGACTATTGGAATGAATGGAGAAGAAAGAAAAAAGAAACTTGCAGTGATTTGAGAAGATGAAAAATTAAACATGTGTGCACGAGTTACACCACTTTGTCGAGATATCAATGGTGAAAGGGGCCGGTCACGGGGTCTCAGCTCGAGATGCCACATAGTAGTATATGTATGTGCTGTTGGCCGCATCAACGTCTGCTCACTCCAGGGGATGTTTCGAATTTGTCATGTTGCACTTGTATCTAATGTAATATTGACTCAGGTTCTTCCCCCCTTCGGGAAATATGTTGAGGCGCTGCTGCACACACGCCATGCCTTTCCGCAACGTGTAAAGCCACAGCAATCAAGCTTCAGCTCCATCCATGGATCCCAGGTTAGTTCGAGTCGACGTGCGATACATAGGACCTACAAAGGTACAAGGGTATTTGATTTCTCAGATCGGAGGTACCTTAGTTGCATAATCACGGCCAGTAGTGGAGTCGGTTCCGGCCGAGCCAAGGCCGAATGACCGAGCTTTATGGATTAACAAGTACATATTATCGAACATTGCCGTTGTAGCAAAAGAGCCATGGAACGTGAAAAAAGTTCAAGTTCGGAAAGGTCCAATGCTACTGTACATACATACATACCAATGTTGGAGGCGCCGTTGGATGATGCTATGTGCTTTCCTTTTGTACGGTCAATGTCTATCATACTGTAGGGAGCACCGTGAGGGCTCGGCAAGGGATGCCCAGGAACAATGATGAATGCACGTGGTTTTGTGTATACTCGTAGGTCTGTCTGTCTGTCTGTCTGGGGTGCCGAGTGTCTCAGTCGTTTGGAGTCGTCAGCTGTATCGCCATATACGGGTAGGTACGAGTAGCGGATTCTTCATCCAAACGAGGTATTTAAAAAGGGCTCCTGGAGAGACAGTCCAAGGCAGTTAGCGCGGTGCAGTTGTATCGTGGTGGTTGGTGGGTTTGATTGTTACGCTACGAAGACGACCTCTGACGTCAAATCGTAGTCAAACCAGCAGACTCGAGGACGCGGGACGAATGTTGATCGATCGATCGATCAGCAAGCAGCACATACATAGGCGGTGGCCAGACCTCTAGTCGTGAAGCTAACGAAGAATGTTCTGATTTGTGGCTGATGTTGCGGTGTTGCTGGTGTTGCTGCTGGTGTTGGTGTTGGTGTTGCTGTTGGTGTTGCTGCTAGTGTTGCTGTTGGTGTTGCTGCTGGTGTTGCTGCTAATGCTGCTGCTGCTGCTGCTGCAGGGTATGATCTCGCGAGTCGAGAGTTGGGGGGGGGGAAGCTGTCCATGTGGGCCGAAAAGCTGGTAGGCTCCGAGGTCGCGTGTGACGTGGTATTGTTGTATCTATGCATGTAGGGGTGTAGGGGTGTAGGGGCTCCACCAACGGTAAAGCGCAACGGAACGGCCTTTGGTTGGCAAGGGTAATTATTTATTTGTATTTTTGCATTTACATACATAGAATCTGAGCACCCGGGGACGTGGACGCCATCTCGAGGTCGGCGACACTAAGCAGAGCCCGGCAAACTTGACACGGAGGCAATAGAGGTCCCACTGTGGGTCGGAGGAGAAACATGAGGGCGCGGGAACGATTCAGGCTCACACGTCTACCCAATCCCGCGCCATCTGCGACCTCGAACTACTGTACTGTGTACATGCTTGCAGATGTTCCCGTGGAGCAGAAACAGCATCGCAGATACGCGAGGGCCAAGACGAATGTATAGCGTTTAGCTCCGATCTGGTAGTGTGAGGATCGGTGCCATATGTCATCATCCGTGCAGTAGAGTTCGATGCTTGCACTGTGCACATGGTGGGCTTCTTGACACGAATTATATCTAGGTAGGTAGGTACTGGCCGCCTGGAAACAGATTGTACTCGACTCTTGCCAGCGTGCGAGCCTTGTCCTCACTCAGTGCGCCCTGCGTCTAATACTACCCCCCAGAGTACCTAATTGGCATATCTTTGTACAAAGGAAAGGGTAGAAATATTTATTTCCCTGGGAGGAAGAGAGGGGCTGTACAAAGGTACCTAACGAGACATGCCAGACGGAGTCACCTCCTGCATTTCCTGCATCTCCTGTACAGTAACTCTTACATCACTGCAACCCTGCTAGTCATACTCCGTAGATGGTCTGATCCGGCAGAGGGCGAAGAAAGAGAAGACGGGTAGTTGACCAGATCCCTGGTGTACTCTGACACTCGGCTTCCAGGGACCGGACCGTGCGTGCTTCCGCCACGATACCCTGGTAAGACGGACAAGATTGTACATACAGTATACGCAGTACCGAGGGTACAGAGGTACACAAAAGGTAGAACAGACATCTGTATGTATAATCAGGAGGTGGACGGTGGACGGTGGACTGTGGTCAATGGTCAGTGGTCAGTGGTCAGTGGTCAGTGGTCAGTGGTCAGTGGTCAGTGGTTAGTGGTCAGTGGTCAGTGGTCAGTGGTTTGGACGTGAGACGAATGCTGTGCCTCAATTCCAGTCAGTCCAGCCAGCTCGGTTTTGTCAGCGCCTTGGTTCGAACCTTACTAGTACTGTATAATGGGTGTGTACGTATGTAGATCGTGGAGATGTGCGAGGCGGCGCGGCGTTTCTCGTTAATCGGTGTGCAGTGAGTGCCACAAGATCCTAGCGTACTTTGATGGACAAGCCGTCCCCTGCCAACAAGTCTGCTTTTTTTTTGCCTTCTTTTGCCTTTTTTAGCCTCTTTGGCCTTTTCCTGCCCATGTACCAAGTTTTTTTTTTTGCCGAGGCGTGCGGGTGAGTGAGTTTTGGGTTTGTGTGCAAGAACTGCAAACGAGGCAGACTAACAATAATCCTTGTAATAGCCCCGCGTATACTAACTAGTACTGTATCGTATCAACAAGCTGCCTCCACAGTGGAGATTTATAAATGTGCGGAGGTAGAACCGATCGCCACCTCTTTGACGAGGGGGCCATAAACCTTTGTACTGTACTTTGTATGAGTGAGTCTTAACCCCAGCTGCAATCCATTCATAGCAACCGTTGTGCCTTTCCTCGTCTTCGTTTTTTGTTTGTTTTATATTTAAAAAAAAAAAGACTCCAACGCAGTACTGTACCCTCAAAACGCCCTCAGACGCCCTCAGACGCCCTCAGACGCCCTCAAGACGCCATCCCTCCACTCTTCACTCTCCACTCTCCACTCTCCACTATCAACAATTCCCACCCTCACTCTTTCTTTCTCTCTCTCTTTTTCTCTCTCTTTCTCTCTCTCTCTCTCTCTCACACACACACACATACACACACACAATCTAGCTCTCCATTATCAATACCCCCCCAGTCCTTGACATCTCTCCAATTCGAAATCTCCACGGTTAGCAACGTCGCTTAGCTACCGCCTTTGTTCTTGAATAGCCCTACCGATCGCAACCCCCTGGTCTTCGTCCAACCGCCTCGCATTTAGACATACGCATCGGCCGTGCTCTGTTCCGTCTGCAAAGTGACTGTGCCCTGTATTATTCACCATCTCGCTTTGCTTTTCGGCCCTTTGCCTAGACCCTTCTTCCTCCCTCTTAGGCCATAGTCGGAACTGCTGCTGTTGTTGCCGTCGCCTCTTACTTCTTACCTTTTACCTTTTACCTCTTACTTCTTACCTTTTGCCTCTTACCTCTTCCCTTTTCCATCCTCCCACCTCTCTTCCGACATATCAATATCACTTGGAACTCCTTTACAGACGCATCCCACGGTTCGCATCCACAATCGAGCTCGACAGTGCTGTCTTGTCGCCAGCATCAATCATCAATTGATCGATTGCCTCCACTGGAACCCCGCCATCGCACACGCCGCTCGTCCCGGTCACCCCATCAAAAGTACGGCCGCAAACATGCCGGCCGACCGAAGAACCATGCCGACCAGCAACAAGCCCGTCAAGACCGAACGCACCCACGAAGAGAACCAAGAGCGGTATGTTACCTTGACCCGCATGCGCATACCCAGTTGCCTGACTGTACATACAACAGTGCCTATATTGCGGCATCGCGACGAAGCGACCGTAGTCTCGAGGCGCGCATCGAGTCTGCCCGTCGAGCGTCCGAGATACACAAGAAGCGAACCGGTCGTGGCCTACGCGTGACCGAGCAAGATGTTGTCAATGAAGAAATGTACGAGGAAGAGGACGAGGACCTCCCTACACAATACCAACGTCTCAGTGCACATCTGCACACTGGCTCGCTGCAGTTCAACCGTAAGCTCCACGACTACATTGCCACGCAGCACGGCGTTAGGAATGCTTTCCTTCAGCAATATCAGAACCCACCCTTTCCTGGCTATGGTCCTCAAGTCCCATATACCTACCCTCAGATGCAAAACTCATTGGTCGGCCAGCACATGCTGCCTCCTCACATGTTCAATCCCACTACCATGGTGAACAATCAGTCCGCTCCACCCACGAGTCCACCGGCATATCAGCAGTCTCCACAGGGTTACCGTCAAGCCCCATACTCGATCCCACAGCGTACCAACCTGCATCAGCGTCTGGCCTCGATCCCTTCGCCAAAACATGGTTTCAGGCTTTCCGAACAACAATTCGCTCCCGCCGATACTCCTCTAGGGGACCAACAGCGGAGAATGTCTCTCCCATCACAGCCATCTGACCAGTCTACCTATCAAGCAAAAGACGACACATCCCGTCCCCCGCTGTCCCGGTCGACGACGTCCAAATCTGCTCACCAGCAATCCGTGTCTCCTCAGAATGACCTCGGTCGCGCATCCGCCAGTCCCCGATCAGCACACGGAACTCCACCGTCTCATCCTCATCAGGAGAATCCTCCAACGTCCGCGTTTCCTTTCAAGTCCATGGATTATACCCCAAGCTCACAAGTACTCCACATGGACCCTCTTTCCATGTCACTGCCGTCCGAGTCGCAGCAATTCATGGGCAACATCCTCGATCCAAACGACCCACGTACGCTCATCTTCATGTCCGGTAGCGAATTTTTACAACATCCTTTCGCAAAGTATACTTACAATCCCAACCTTGCCTCCAAGGTGTCCCGCTCCGATAACTCTACTACTACCAATGGCACAACTACCCCCGCCATGACCCCAATCAAGCTGGAAACAAACATGGACATTGCGTCGCTGTCGGATCCTCATTCTGCTACGTCGGACGGATTCGTGTCTTCCGCCATGTTCTCACCACCCACTTTCCTTGACTTTCCCACCAACTCTGACGGGTCGGAGTTTGCGCATGGCAACGGCGAGCAAGGCCTTCAGGACGACTTCGACGATAATGCTTTCACCAATGCCTTTATCAATCCAGATGCCTGGACCTAGTGAGATGAATATCCCTGGTTCCTTTCCACAACAAACAGCCCTGAGGCGTCATTCTACCCTTCAAAAGTATGATCGCGTCATCCACCACGAAATCGATGTTTTCATCCAACCTGTCTAGCGTGTCGCACCGCACCCAATGCGATGTCGACACGATGAGCCAATACACACGACACGAACCGTCACGCAGTTTTGAGGTGTTTATTTCTACTCACATAGTACTATCACCGCATGCCTTGCACTTCTGGCGTCGGAAATTACAACAATCGATAGAACGGGGCTTGCAAGGCAGTCCACTGGTCAATGCACTTGATCATTAGCTGGTTTGATGACGCGGGCTCGTACGACAACCTCTCAGTGTCGGCTATGGTCGTTCATCCGGACCATTGTTGTTGTATGTTCTATCTGAATATATCCCTTGGCTCCACGGAAAATTGACGCATGTCCAGCCATGCTGCAGACCTGCGACCGATCTCCTTTCGGTTCATGTCACGAATTAACGAATTGCTTGGATTTGGGGTCATTGGATAAAGAAAACAAGGTACTTGGCTATCTGTACACAGGCATATCTCGCCACCACAGACTCCCCTCTTTGCGGTAACTCGCCTCAACAGAATCGCTAATTTAAATAATTGTAATGGTTCTCTACCATCCGATACCTACCTTGGTATATGCAATGATTGTGCTATGAAGATGTGGAGAAGAAGATGTGGAGACGAAGATGTGAAGAAGAAGATGTGAAGAAGAAGAAAAAAAGCATAAGAAGAAGACGTCCCCTACCCATTTTTGCATAGCTAATCTGTCACAGCGGGACCACACACTTGTTTAGACGCAAACATTCGTATTCCCACCTTCGTGATGCGTTTTGTTGTTGCTCTTGTGTCGATGTTTCTTCCCTCGAGCGTGCATGATGACAATTATACAACCGATTGTCCACAAGCAGGTTCCTTGTCCCAAGGCACGCTCAAGCATAGTTAGACGCAAGGAAATCAATACCCCATGGGCGTTTTTGGTGTTTTATTGGTGATGGTGGGGCCTCAAAACGTGTAACCAACAGCCTGTGGCGGGAAATGGTGTAACATGGGAATGACTGGGTATCTATTATCTGGAATAAATGGCTTGGCTGCCAATCTATCACGCCGTCACCTGAAGGTAGTGTAGTAGTGTGGTAATATGGAACTTCAGCGGCTCATTCTCGCTGATGGGAATACGCATCGTTGAATGATTGAAGTACCTAATATCTATGTAATACCAGTAATAAGTTGCGGAAAGGTGACATGGGTTCACTGACAGCATAATTATTAGCACACGTGCACGAGCCCTCGAATGATTATGGCCTAGCGCGCGCTCGAGCTCTGTCGGCCTTTGAAAGCCCTGCATGCATCACACCAACGACACTCAAACGAGATACAGATACTTTTGGGACCTTTGCACACCGCGCACTATCCGATTATTTGGACGGCAATTTTGGTCCCTCGAGATTACTCCCTCTCTCCCTTTCCCTCCCTCTCCCCCCTCTCTCTTTCTCTCTCTTTTTCTCATTGCGCGAGGTCCTTCCGACTGACTGGTCATGTAACACATGTAACCCATTTATCCTGGGAGAACGAATCTTGTTCCTGCAGAAACCAGTGGAAGACTCGATCGATCGATAGCGAGGGAGGGAGACAAAGACACTTGGGACACTTGATAAAAAGAACAATCGCAATGGGCCTGCCTGGTCTCTGCACCAGTCTCGTCTGGTCAATCTCTCCCCCTCCACATCGTTACACTACAAACATCGGGTGCAGCTCTGGAAGGCCCAATGGGAAACGGATACCCACAGCAGGGTGGCGATAGCATCACATTAACAGCTTGCACAACTTGCCGGCGTATCTCGGGTGCATTCCGACAGCCGCCTGGGTGGGGGTAACACTATCACATTGAATTAGGCTACTTCCTTAGAGGCCAGTGTGAAGGGTCAAGATATCATGTCACCACTACCATACGTCTGGAGCAATATTGGAACCACTGTACCCTTCACGCCCTTTTTTTTTATCGAATCTAATCGACCTCGCTCAGTTTCTCGCAACAGCACTTGTCCTAGAATATGTTTTGTGGTCTTGGGCGATTCCTAACATGAACTAGGATTGGTATTCTCCATATCGCGTCATAGGTATGACGCTCAACATTTTTGCTGCCTCACGTTGCTTCGCACTACATGTGGCGTTTTCCCTCTTCGTGCAGTCGCTAACTACCCAGGATCAGTGTCTTCCAAAAGCAATTCTCTGGTTGCACCACGGACACCAGTCGTTTACAGAGCGGCATTATGATTTGACCGTTTGGATAGCTCCCGCGATAGCTACCTTCTACTATTATCTCGCTCCAGATCGGGCTAATTCGAAGCGAGATTGATATCCATTTTGAAGTAAAGGATAGATACAGCGAACGGGAAGCAAGTTGCCGCCCTGCATGCCCCGTGTACAGTTGTCATCTTCAAGACCTCATCACAGACAGGCTGTCATCTGTCTTTGGATGGTACTGCAGACTTGGCATACCGGTGCACATATATAAGTACACGAGTCCGCTTGACAGTCTGTTCCCTATCCTTGGACGTGCCCCCTCTTGAGACTATATATCTCAGTCCCACATTCGCTTTGTCTTGTTCATATCCTTGGAACGCCGTCCCCACAGCCCATCATCATGAAGCTTCACGATCTGATGCCCCTAGCTGCTGTCGTGGCTCTTGCCGCGGCCGATATCTACCCATGTATGTTTCTCATTTCCACTCACTATGCCGACATCTCAGATGTACACACCATATTCCAAATGAATCAGTACTTCATGTCTCTAGCGAAGATTGACTAGATTGACAATTCCACTGACATATTCCATAGTTGGTCTTCCCAAGCAAGTCAAACCAAGATACGACACTGCGCCCCCTGAGTACGGTATTCCTTCTACCGTCAGCGGTGGCTTGCCTTCCACTTTGACTGCAACCTCGACTCCGATATACTCGTATGTCACCCTGACACTTCCGTCGTTTAGCCTGTATAGCTCAACAGGAATCCCTTGGTCTAGCATCCCCCATCCCAGTAGCACTAGCAACAACAGCACCATTGTCATCACCCCCTCGAGTATCGGCTCCAGTACCATCAGGTCAGTTACATGTCCAATACTCCGTGGCTCCAGATTCCGATTCGTTTTTTATCCTTCTTCTTCTTCTTCTTCTCCAACCCCCGCGAGTTACTCTGTCCCCCCAGCACCACTGACACCCAGCCAGCTCCTCGGGCAGCTCGGGCCTTTCCACAACAAGCACTTTCACGGATTCCGTGCCAACAAGCTTTTCCGTCAGCGCCTCGTCAAGCTCGATTCCTCTGACTACGGGTCCAGCTAGCTCGGGATACTATGGCCCTCCTCCGCCGTACGCAAACTCGACGACTGCTGATTCGTCGCCATCCTTGAGCAGTGGTACGGCACCGTTCCCTTCGAGCAGTGGTACGGCGCCGTTCCCTTCAAGCGGTGGTACGGCACCGTTCCCTTCGACTAGTGGAACCCTACCTTGGTCGTCTTCAACGCCCACATCATCTTCGACTCCCGTTGCATCAGACACTCCTATCCCACCTTCGTCTACCCCGATCACCACGTCGATATCAACTCCCTCTACGACATACAACTGGAATAGCACGATCTCGTCGACGTCCCGCACTTCGAGTGGCAATGCCCTGACGGGTAGCTCTACTTCTTTGACGTCCAGCGTTGGGACAACCTCGTTCACAACTCAAACGCCCACTACTACAGGGAATCATACCACCATTGAACTGACGTCAATATTCTACACTGTGCCTTCTTACACGGTTTCGACGCTTACGTCGACGAATGGCACTTTTACTTGGTCCCAGACTAGGCGTACCACTTATACCACGACGTACATCACTCGATCGGCTTCTTCTGCGTCATGGGACACACTCTCCTTCTCCACTCCGGCGGCCACGTCGAACTCTTCGTCGACTATTCCTGTCACGCCAACCTCAAGCTCGACTATCAACACTAATACGGATGCCACGTCTACGCTCTCGTCGACCAATTCATCTGCAAGCCCGCCATCCGCTAGTTCTACGGGGTATAGTCCGCCTCCGAACCATAACACTACGACTTGGGAATTTCCTACTCTCACTCCGTCGCCCTCACCGACAAACTCTTCCTCGTCCTCTTCCACGCCTACTCCTACGCCTTCATCCTCTTCTTCCTCATCCGATTCACCAATCCCAACATCATCCACAAATTCTACAGTGCTCTCGTACACATATCCTCCCGGCCAACCCACCTCATCACCCAGCCCCTCCAGCATAAGCACGACCTCGACCTTCACCGAATCGGTACTGACCAGCTTTTCCGCAACGACCAGCTTTTCCGTAACGACCTTCGACACAGCCCCCACACTAAGCACGAGCGACTACGCGCCACCGCCGCCGCCGTCCAGCACCTTCACTGATGCGGTGCCCACAAGCTTCTCGGTATCATCCGCTACCAAGACCACGCTGACGACGTATACTATCACATCGAGTGTGTCGAGTACAGAAGAGTACTACCCGCCGCCCGCGCCGACGTACGATGCGGGGGCTAGGGCTGAGAGGGTCCGACGCGGCATGGTGAGTTTCTTCTCTCTTCTCCTCGGTCCCGGTGTGTTGTTGTTGCTTTGAACCGTGCTGATTTCTGACCCTCGTAGATGGGCATGTGGTTCATGTGAAGCATGCATGGCTTTGCAAAGTCGAGTCGAGTCGGTCAAGATATAGATCCCTGCCCCCCTCCGCCGCGGTGAAAGGTGGAGCCGCTAACAGACATTCGTAATATTATGTTCTGCGAAGACGGAGGGAGTGGAGACTGACTGGACCCGAGGAGATTTTCAAGTCATGGAATGGATAGACGGGTAACTTTCTATAATAGCATTCCTTTAACCTTTTTTTCGCTTCTCGTCGTTCCTTTCTTGTAGGGGTGGGGGTGGAAGATGGAACGGTTTTTTCTTGATTGTTTTCCCCCTTCTTCTTCTTCTTCTTCTTCTTCTTCTTCTTTGTTCTGGTGTCCTTTTCACCAGAAGTGGGGCACGGTAGCGGTGGCGAGATGAATAGTGGGTAGGTGGTATCTAGATGGGGATCGTCGAGGTACTAGAGAGAATGGGGATAGGTATGCGTGAGAATGTTTGGAAATACATAGGTATGAAATAAGCTATGTGCTCGTGCCCAAACATGGTATGTATCTTTGATCAATGATGTGTTTTCTTTTTTGAAGTATTACATAACTAAGTTCCTCCTTCGAAAGTATCATATATGTATGTACATTACATACATAAAACCGTACCAGACAGACATACTGTACATACAACAGTGTACATCATCTGGAGCGCATAACAAGACGAACTCGGTAATGAGTACATAATCACATAATAATTACATAATTACATAACGTGTTCAAAAACCAGGCAAACGTGCACGCACACGCACACACACGTAACATTGAGACGAACGACGCATACAGTACAGCAGTACAGCCCCGGGCTAGCGCCAACACACCCAAAAGCAGAGTATGTACGTGATAGGTCAAATCTGCCTGTATTGGCCTGTGTAAGCCTTGTATCAATCGTTTCTAACCTCTTACAGAGCTAAATTACAGAGATTGTAGGATTGATATGTAGTTCGTATTGATCGTTTTAGGCTCCTCACAGACCTAAAATACAGTCATCCATTGGTTGCTTGCCCCCCCCCCTGAGTGTTGGCGCTAGCAATCCGCGCAAGGGGGGGGGGGGGGGGGAGGCCGGGACTGTATGTAGATGCACATGTATCTAGATTCTACAGTAATAACTTTTATTTTTAACAGTCTTGTCTGTCTGTGTGATTAAATTAATATTAAAACAACGACGACGACTGCCAGCCTTTGCTGAATATATGTATGTATGTATGTATGTATGTATATATATATGTATGTATGTATGTAAATCTAGCATAATTAATTAATCAAGGTAAACTAGGCTTATTAGATAGGAGGTAGGCATTTAAACGCTCGAATGAATTCGAGTTATGTAATGAGGTTAGTTATTTATCATCATGGAGAAAAATCAACGTTATTGTACATAATTATGTACTCGCCGCCGTATGTATTAATGCCAAGCTATACTTGTACATACTGTACATACATATGTATGAGGCTGAAGAAAAAGATTAGCCCCCAACCTTATCAACTCTCATTCGAGCGTTGAACTGCCTATCTGGGCCTAGTTTATCTTAATTAATTATACCGTATGTATGTATGTATGTACATATGCTAGATTTTGCGGTACGTACATACCCCTTTTAGCGCACGCACGCAAAGTGGACGACAAATAAAGGCATATATGTATGTACTTGTATGTATGTACACAGTACATAATAACTTCATTGGAAGTATTACATATGTATCAATCGCCACGCTTTGAAAAACTGCCTTGCCTTGCCTTGCTTCTTATTAATTAATGCCCCCCTCTGCGCGTCGTGAAACGGCTTACTCACATGTCGTGTAGTACGTATGTACGTACGTATGTATGTATGTATGTATGTATGTATGTATGTATGTATGTACACACGTCCGTCCCATTCCCCAACCAAGAAAGGAAAGAAAGAAAAGAAGAAGAAAGCAATCTCAAAAATCTCACCAGGCAGGGGGGGGGTTTCCTTCTTCTTTTTTCCCCTTTCGATCAGAGACAGTAGCGCGCACGAGCAATATTAGCCCGATTGGGAAAGATTATACGAAATGGGATTATGGGATGATGATTGATGATGATGATCAATTTTGCTAAAATTAATTGGTTAGTTAGGTCAGATGTGGCATGCCACCCACCAGCCCCAGCCCCAGCCCCAGCCTTAGCACGTACGTATGTAATGTACATGTTGTACATGTACGTATGTATGAAGATACATCTATCTATCTTTGCATGTAAATTACTTAGTTATCTATGTGAGTATGATGGTGAAGAGGGGGGGGGGGGGAAATTAATTGCGAACGGAGAAAGAAATAAAGAAACAATACCAGTTTTTTTTCTTCTCAAATTTAATTCATCTTCGGGACGGAACGAGGGACGGACGTACCGGGGGGGGGGTGAGAAGAACGCCTTACGGTTTTACATTTAGCCGTGCCAAGGTGGATTCCACATATGTATGTACATACATACAAGTACATAATTATGTATGTACTGTACATGAGATCTCTCTAATTAATGCATAGGCCACAGCCTGGGGCCAACCCATGTAACCCACCCAGCGCTACCGTAGAAGTAGTAGTTATTAGACGAAGAAATTATATCATAGTATCCACCTATAGAGCTTTGTTGTTATTTACATGCATGGGAATCTTTCCCCGACGGAAAAAAACTTCATCTATGTTTTTGGGGAGATATTAGATGCGAAGACTTTTTTCTTCTTCTGCGTATGTATGTACATACAGATGGCTGGGTTGAATAATTAACCATGTATAGTAGAGTAGAGTATTATCTGGCCGCTCCTCCCCACCCATGCCCAAGAGAACAAGGGGGGGGGAGGAGGGGAGGGAATGTGTATGTAATCCAAATGAAATGACACGAGCTCAGTCAGTCTATAATTACATACATACAAATCAGAGTACGTGGCGTTGATATTAGGTGGTACATTGCAATTAAATTACAAGCATAGACAAGACGTAAAGCGGACAGAGAGGAACATATGGGATTTTGGTGAGGTCTGGTCGGTATGTAAAGAGTTATTGCTGACCCACTTGTTCTCTCCGGGACCCCACCGATACTGTTGCCATAACTGGTAAAAGGTGTATGTAAGTAGAATACCGTGTATGCGCTGGAGTCATTGCGTAGGTGTACACTAACCAGGGGGGGGGGGCCAATGGCCGTCTTCATAGCCCCACACCCACTCCTTCGTGTGTACACTGTACATACCTACTTGTGTATACATGGACCATGACATGCCATTTTGAATTGAACAATCCAACTGTGTATGTATTCCAACCAGTCATGTACATACATACCGGTGGTAATACGGAGACCGTCATGATACCCGTTCTCAAAACCAGGTCAATGCACCCCCGTGGGCCGTTGAGGCAACTCTTTCGACTGGCGCTCCTGCATAGACTCCCTCGCTCGATGCTTGCTTGCCCAGAGAATCCTTCGGGAGTATGTCGCGATGCATCTCGAACGCTTGCTTCACTTCACCGCCCACTCGTGACTCCTTCATCCTTCGGCTCTTGGTTGCATTCGACACGACTTCGTCTGATCTTTTGGCTCTCCGCCACACAAGGCGAGTATGTCGTATCTTGACTTTCCACCATCGCCATCACGGACTGGTTCTATGACCTCTCTTCTGTCCGTCATGTCTTCTACAACCGCCAGAGAGGACACGAGTATGAACATCCAACTTGACCATCTCAAACCCATCGACTTCCAGGGCGAGTGTCGGGACTCACGACACGCTTGGGTTGGCAGCTCAACTCGATATGTTTGGACAGTTTGCGCCGCCGTCTCGCTCTGGACCTCTAGATATATCCTAGTGGATAGTAACTTGAACTACCCACTATATCTTCACGTCGTTCAATTGGGAGTCACGACGGTGGTGGCGTTGTTACAGTCGTTGCTGCTATCTGGCGGTTCTTCGGACGAGGAAGGACAGAAACGACCGTCGAGATCAAGGGTATTGGAATGGTTGTATCTCATCTTGGTCACGAGCCTCATGTCTGGGGCCATGGCCCTGAACATGCAAGCCGTTCTGCACTTTAGCAACCTCACCACGTTGGTCATGATGTCGGTAAGGAACGCCCGATATCTCTCCCCTCCCTTTTTGAATGAAGCAACTGTCGCTGACGCAAAAACAACAACAGACCATCTCGTACTTGGTCAAACTCATACTTACTGACCGTTCAAGACTCAAATGGTTGCAATGCTTGATCCTCACTCTCAGCTGCGTCGGCATACTCGGCGGAGAGTACAGACTGTTCGTGTTAGGCCTCATATCCTCCATTCCGGCCGCACTCATCGCAGGACTTGCGGGGGCTTTACACGCCGTCGCCGCCGATTTCCTTCCGAATGCTGTCTCGAATCCCAGGCGCACTAATGTCCTCTTCTGCATCACGGGCCTTGCCATGACGGGTACCTGGGCGTACCGCACCGAAGACAGGGGGGAATTGTCACTCAAGTTGGACTTTAGTCACCTACCGTTACTCGCGATCAATAGCCTCTCCACCGCCGGCGCTATTTTACTAGGGAAGTCGTTCTTGTTGCCCATGGGAGTGACGGTATCTCGACCATGTTCCGAATCCGGCAACCAGTCCCGCATCGGTGACGCTGTCACCATGCTGGCTTTATCCGGAATAGTCGGTTGTGTGGCCAGCTCCGTGTTTCGTCGCGGGTATACGACCTATGTCCAGGTATTTGCCTTCTTGGTGGCACTCTTGTCCATGTGTGGTCACTCCGTGCTCGAGACCATGGGGAACTGGAGACGCGATACACATCAGGGCTACGCGTTGCTTGATCCCCTCGAGTCCATGGACCGTGAGGATACGTCTATCTCGGGAAACACAAGCACGACTAGCAAGTCCGCAGGTGTGCCCCGTAGAGGCTTCACCCTTCGTTCACTGCTCGTCGGCTTCACGGTGGCTGCGCTCTGGTTAGCCTTCATCATTCTCAATTTCGACGATCGCCTTCATGTCCCGGCAGCGACACAATCCACGGCGCTCGACCGCAAATACGTGCCCACCGTGGAAACAGAAATCGTAATAAGCATGTACAAAGAGGCCATCCCCTCGGTCGCCTACCTCGTGACGACACTTTTGCAGATGCCCAATCTTGCAGACGCCCGCGTGCACATCTACGTGAAGGACGCCGACGCCGACCTCGAAGTCATAAGACAAGGCACCGGAGCCAACAAGGTAACTCTCCTACCAAACATAGGCCGCGAGGGAGAAACATACCTCAACCACATAGTCCACGAATGGGACAACCTGGCAAAGCACACCGTCTTCCTACAAGCCGACGTGCACAACCCGCGGGAATTCTACCCTCGGATACGCAAGTACTTCGATCCTGCGCGGACGGGCATGATGAGCCTGGGCTGGTCGGGAGCCGTCTGCAACTGCGAGACGTGCGGCGACCGGATGAAATTCCTGGATACCACGTCCCTTGTTCCCGAGCTCCACGGCCGCATATACGGCAATCAGACGGCTTGTGAGCACGTCCTGCTCAGCTACAAGGGCCAATTCATTGCGTCTGGTGCACGGATCCGCGGCATCGACAAGAAGATATACGAAGACTTGAGGGATGCATTCGTGGACAAGGATAGCTGGGCACATCGAGAGCCGTATCTGCGGGGAAGGGGGGATAGCATGAGTGCCCCGGCATTTGGCTACACCATGGAGAGGTTGTGGAACCTAATGATGCAGTGCGATGCGAGCGATGCGACTTGGAAGTGCCCGAGTATGTTGAGTGGAGATCGGATCGGGGGCGGGATAGGGGACTGTCAGTGTTTTGATGCTTGAGTCGGAGATGCGCGCGTTTTCAGCATTTGCATGCGAATATACCCTGGTGAAGGATTTGTCAGGCGTTTGGGATTTTACATATGTATAACGGGTTATGAGAGGGGTTGGCTCTAGGTCAAGCCTGGCATAAAGCATAATACATATTAGTGAACATGGCACATGTTACAAATATTATTTTGAGCCTGGCATGAAGTATAATAGTGAATATGGTACATGTTACGAATATTATTAGCAAAATGTTTGCTCATAATGAACTGGGTTTCAGCATAAAACAGGTCTAATTTCATTTGCGAACTCCACGAAGAATACAATATGTAATTTGCCTGTCCCAATGAACAAAGACTGATGAACAGACAGAACCAAGGATACAAAATTCCATCCACCTAATGAGATTACTTTGATGAACTGTGAAGGTAGGTACGATGGCATCTCCACCCTATTAATAGCAGAGATGTTGCACAAATCTTGCACAAATCTTTGGAACAGCACAACCCATAGACACTTGTCACCACCACCCGGCCGTGATGTATTCCCGCCGGTCCTATTGTACGCCATGCCGAATCCTTAACACTAAAACACTTGAAGTTTTTTGGGGGTAAATCGCGATGAGTGGTATAACAAGAAGAGAAGAAAAACCGTCAAAGCCCGTAATGCTCCTAGACGAACGCCGGGAAAATGCAAGCTGGTCGGAAAGGCGCCTAGTCTACTTCAACCACTTCAAATAATGTACAGGTGGTCCGGGGCCCATGGAGTGTTTACGCTCAGTTTCCTGGCGAGTTTCTGGTTGCAAGTTCCTACATCTCGAGACCGCTGACCATGTAGAAGAGCAGGTATGCCTCTGCTCCAAGTACTTCGGCTTCACTGACCAACACAACTTTGCTGTCGTCGAACAGGAACCAGTCATTTCCCTCTCTTGAATAGCTCACGTAGTGGCCCGAGTCGATCTTGCCTTTGTGTACGATGACGGAAGAAAGCTCGTAGATGAGGCTGTTGGTAGGGGAGTTCATGTTATGATTTGTATTGGGAGCATTGGCCAACTTGGCTGCTTTTGTTTGTGTAGACTTGTGTGCTGTGGTGTAAGGGTAGATGTCTAGTTTCAAAGGAAAGCGGACGTTGGTTTCTATCTTGGACGAGGTGGATTTGGTATGCTCAAAGCGCTGCCAGGGGTCAATGAGGGAAATTTCCATTCGAGATGTGAATCATACCTTCAGATGAATTGGGAGAACTGGCGGCAAGCGCTTAATGCTCAACTGTTTGGTAGCATTCTGTCCACTGTCACAATTTTGACATGTGTAATCTGCTGCCGCCAGTTTCTCTCGGCCTGTGAATCTTTCCATGCAATCTCGCAGATCCAGTTGTATCTCATCTCCAGATTTAACGTCCAGTTTGCGCTTCTTGATCTGATTTCGCACGTCCAAACTCAGATCCATATACGGGTCCAATGCTGTTGTTACATTCCGGCATTTATCACAGGTTACGGTGCTCGAGAGCTTCCCGTAAAACGTCTGGTGGACCACGCACGTGCAGTCTTCTGAGTCGGAAGATCCGCCGTTCTGGAGATGTAGGGTATTGAGGATAAATTGCATGTACTCGTGTGCGTCTTGCTGCTGGTAACCTGCGAGAGCCTGCATTGCCAAAGTTAGCATGGGGCCATTCCTTTACGACGACCAGTACACTTGCCTCGCCTGCTAGCCAGCTACCCAAAAGCATACTGACGGCTCCGAAACCTTCCGTCTTTTCGGACGAATGAAATTCAACAAACATCTCGTCCAAAGCGCAGCTGACGCATGCCTCCTTTTCGCACTCGCTCGTCCGATGTCCCTCCGAAAGGTAGAAATTCCGAACGAAGGGGTTGTGCATTAGGGTCTGCAATATGACACTCATGAAGCAGGTTTGACCCATGTTGTAGAGACCGCGTAGGCCGATTGCTCGACAGGGGAGGAAGGTGGAGTTGCTGATGATGAGTTTGTGGTCGTCGGTGGTCGTTGTGTCCTCGTATTTGCGCTTTTTGCCTACAAAGAACAATATCAGCATATAGACCATGGCTGATGTCGCAATAGCGTCCCGACCTTTTTGTAATCTCCGCACCTCGAGGTCTGGGTCGTAGATGAAGTCCTGGCAGTGGCCACAGTAGAGGTGTCCATCCCGCGACTCCACGGCTGCGGGTTGTGTTAGCCCCATACTGCCCAAATGCATCATAGTGGAACCCACAGAAGCAGTGTAACTTGGACTCGATGTGCCCGTCGCGGTCGGTCTCGGTCATGATAGAGGGACATTGGAGGCAGAGGTATAGGGGGCGGAGGGAGACAACGGGCCGGCCGTCGCCCGTGGCGGGGCTCTTGTGTGTCTGTGATATTACGCTGGGCTTCTCGTGGATGTCTTGGAGTATGGCCCTGTAATTGTTGAAGGTCGCCTTCTTGACGTTCTCGAGCATCTCGCGCATGTGCTCTGTAATCTACGTCAGCGAGAGCTTCCCAGCGCCTTTGGGGTACTTACCACAGCCATATGCGATATGCGCCATCTGGCTGCTAGGCACGAGAGCGCCTTTTGAGTTTTTGACAACTTTGGGCGAGGCCAGAGGCGCCGCTTTGGAAGCGGCCGACGCGGTGTCCATAGCGACGGGTGGTGTAGGAGATGGACGTCGAGTAGTTGAAAGCGTCTACATGGCTCGGCGGGCCCGAGCAAACATTGGGTGCTCGCGGTTTTATGGACGTGGACAGCGCCTTGCACGCTCACCCGTCGGCGTCAGACTGTTGAAGTTATTCTGGGATTGGAGATGCTTCGGTACCACTTGTCGCGCTGGAGCCGGCCGCCACGCGCCGCTAACAGATAAATCGATAGCCCGGCCCGATCAGTACGTAGCCGAACCGTATGGGCAAAGTGTCCGAGTTCCGATTATTTTGCAATTCCCGCATTATGTAATTGAACTTGGAACCTTGGAAATGTGTGCCCCACTTTCTGATATCCATTATTATCTCAGTGTTCCTTTTTCATCTTTAGTCTTTACTTTTCAACGGTGAAAATGATCTATATATACGATCAATTTCTAGAATCATTCCATCTTCTCCAATACACAAGACAACGTGCCAGAGTGGTTAATGGGTATGACTCGAATGCATCTGCAAATAGATATCATATGGCTTCGGTCGCACAGGTTCGAATCCTGTCGTTGTCGACTTCCTTTTTTGCTATTTCTTTTGCTTCTTTTTATGAATCTATTTTTGATACCAAAATTACCTCAGAAAATGTCGTGCCTTGTTTGGTTATGGTGATTTTAATCTTTTTAGTACCAACCAATACTGCTTTACCACACACCACCACGCTGCCGCCAACTAAAAACATCCAGTCTTTGCCCTCGACAAACCTAGTTCGCCTAAAAAGAAACGCAACTTTTTTCTTGCACTACCGTCTCTGGAAGACGCAGTTGCTCAATTGAGGAATATTCATGTCAATCTATAAATCTCGCACAGAACCAAATCGACGACGCTCTACACTAGCCTTGGCCCTCGAATGGCCCACAGGAATTGTACCTTCTGACGACAAAGCATCATTATCCAACTCTGATAGAACAGAATGACCCTGGGTGGCTATTTCGATATGTGGGAGCATGCAATCATTAATTCTAAAGCAATGCGGGACGTACGAGCATACTTCCTCTGGCTTTACATAGCACTAGACATGCGCCAACCCAACACATCATCATCGAGTACAGGAGTATTACCTTTATCTATAAGCTGTGCCTATAAACGACCAAACAGCCCCACTCTCACGGTGGTACAAAGGTAGGGACCATGGGCCAAATCGAGATGGGACGCTCCCGTATTAGCTTCTTCGCTTCAACTCCTGTATGCCAGTGCTGACTATACATGATCCGATACTTGCCATTTGTTTGCGGATGTGTGCTATATATGAACACTGAAACGGTCGACCCCCCCGAGCTTGATCGGGATAGTTCAGATGCGCTTGCTTTGAAGTGCCTTGTGAAAATGTGCGATAAATGACGAGGGGTGTTGTTTCGGTAAGTCGGTAGACCAGCCTTCCAGACGTCAACACTCGAACTCGAACTCGAACTCCTCAGCAAACAACAACAACAACACCAACAACAACAACACCAACAACAACAATAAGACGACATCACGACCATCCAAGAAGGAAAGAGTACCGCGATGCTCAGCATGGCAGAAGTTTCGAAGTGGAGACGGCCAAACATCAGCACGGGCCACGCGATCATCATCGGCCAAAACAATACATAGTCAGCCGGGTGCATGCATACTTCCACTCGGAATGCGCCAACGAGGAGCTTTCCTCGACATCCATAGCCATCCGGTGCGCCATTAAATCCCGTTACAAGGGTATATCCAGGCTCATCCGTCGAGCTTCATATAAACACGCTTACCCTCACTCCTCTTCCGCGACCCTCGCGCGCGTCTCAATCTTGTACACAGTAATACAATCCGATCCACTTTCGGAAGTCGACGGAAGACAGCGCAAACATTCAGCGCGCGCCGAAAGCCACCAAAATCTGTCACGATATCCGTCACGAGGGTTTAGGCGAACCAAAACCTCCATCTGCTTCGAGATCTGAGTGTCAGAACCACACACCAGGCCTCGCTGGCCGCAATCCTCCGCCGCCATGCCCTACATCAACATGCGAGAGCTTCTCCAGTTCCCAGACGGCGACAACGAGACGGATAAAGTGATCAATGGTGTCCACTTCAATGCCACGGCGTTGACACAATATGGCTACAACCTTTACAGCAACAATACCATCTCGAACAACTCGAATTGTTACCTTGTATTCGACAGGTTCAAGCCGTCCATGTTGACCAATGGCAGTTGGATCAACTCGACAACATGCTACATACCATATTACAAAATACATGGCCGAGGAATCTCTAGCGTCGTTTTCGGGACCTTTTTCTGTATAAGCATTCTTTTCACACTGATGAACCTGCGGAAGCATGGAAGATTGTTCCTGCGGGAGGACAAGAGATTCAGAGCCGTAGGGCGGAGATGGCAATGGTACTGGATGCTTTTCGTGGCTGCCTGTGGTATGATAAGCACCCTGACTGGTGTCGATGTGGATCGGTACTATCTGCAGCAGACCCCTATAGTGCTGCAGAGCTTCTTCTTCGTGTTGATGGTACCGGGCGCCCTGGCAATGGTATGGGAAGGCACGCGGCATTGGTAAGTTTTGGCAAGCTATATATTACAGAACCAGTGGCTAATCTCTTCAGGGGCTCATGGCAAGAAAGACAAGCAGTCGACCGCGACCCGTATGGTTTACCGCAGGACGACAAGCGCTCCAGAACCGAATTCTACCTACCCCTCGTCTTCTACTTCTTAGCGTGGATGAACTTCTTCATGACCATTCCTCGGTCGTGGACTAAGATCGAGAAACAAAACACACCAGAACAAAAGAACGATATTGCTAGACCATCGGCGACCGGCCCTCGGGAGAAGGCTGGTGCTATTATTGCAGCTGTTGCCTGGTTCGT
The DNA here is from genome assembly GCA_010093715.1 of Pleomassaria siparia CBS 279.74. Taxonomy (NCBI): domain Eukaryota; kingdom Fungi; phylum Ascomycota; class Dothideomycetes; order Pleosporales; family Pleomassariaceae; genus Pleomassaria; species Pleomassaria siparia. Next base: position 1,120,164 of record MU005774.1, on the reverse strand, counting down.
CATAATCTACTCTCTTCACCACTCGATGAAACACTATAAGCCACGTGTGACTGGCTTCTGGAATCGAGTCAACACCTTCTGCGCATTTTGTCCATTGAAGCTTTTCTCCACCATCATACTGCTGGGTATCCGCGTTGGATATGGAATTGCCAGCGCCTGGTTGTGGGACCTGAGTATTTTCCAGGACGATGTCGCCATCGGCTGGCCATTCGGGCTTGGTTATGGAGCGATCTTGCTCATCGTTATCATCTTCGAGATTGCTGGATTTGTGGAAGAAAACGAAGATTTGATCATTATAAACCAACGTCGTGAACGCGGTCGCGAGGATGACGCAAACCTAGGCTACACCAGGAAGCCAAGCTGGTGGTCTAGGAACTGGGCCGACCGCTATGGAACGGCAGACCAAAAGCTCAAGAATATGACGACCGAGGTTGGCGGTGGAAGACCGACTCAGCGCAATCTTGAGCAGACTGTCGAGATGGGAAATATGAATCTAAGGAACCGCTCCCTGAGTAGGCCGAGAGACGATCCGTTCAGGGACCAGACTGCGGATGATTCTCGACAGTCATCTGTTGCTCCACCTACGAGATCAGGAGCACGTCGGATGGACAGCGATGCAGCGAGTGCGGTGACTGACAAAACTGAAATGACAGGGATCACTTTGACTTCTGAGCATGCAGCGGCAGCACCACCGCAGCAAATGAGGAGCATGTTGGATATTTGAGGAGAGAGATGTTTACTATTAACCATAGAGGAGCGTCCATGTCGCGGGCACTCAGCAATGAGGTTGGAATTTCTCGTGGGAACATTAGTTTAGTTTGCATAGTTAGGACATGCATCTAATAGAATAATTCATGAATAATGTACAAAGGTAGGTACCCCTTGTAGATATTATTCCCTACATGAACCTGAGGGTCTCCACTACTGTTAGTCTGTGGCTGTACAAAAGGTATATGTTAAGCGATTGGCAGAGGGGGGGAGGGGGTTCAGTTTGACAGGTGGATTTATGCCACCGATGATGTCAAGTAAGGGACAAACAGCTTCAAAAGTCTTAGCCGCGGCGTATTGTGTATACATATGTATGTAAGTGTCTTCGTGATGATCCATCGCCTCTCGGTGTTTGGTGTATCCAATCAGAGCTGCAGCAGATAGGAGCATGGAGATCTTTCCCCAAGGGCTGGGTCTGAGCAATACACCACACCTCATGCCACATTGGAACGTCCGAGATAGCAGCCTACCGCATCACCGACCCCAAACTCCACTGCACCCATCTGTCCTCCTTCGAATAAGCAGCCCATCATCCAGCTAGTTATCTCCATACTCATTCTGTGATATCCCGCGACAAGACCAACCAACAAACAACCCATCCGTTCGCCCTCGTCGTTCCGTTCACCCCCGCCTTTTGCTTGCTTGCTGCCCACGATCGCGCAGACACACCCATGCGGACGGCGGAGTCGCCAGCAAAGAAGATAGAGAAGAGCAAAGCGACAGCACCGCTGGGGTCAATTGCTTGTTCGGGCCCACGGTCATCACCACCTCCTTCCCTCAATATGTCGAGCCCTCTTTCTAGCCACCGCTCAAGCTTCGTCGAGAGCGTACGCGGCATCCCCCCTAGTCCTCGGGCTTCCCGCCAACCCTCGCTCTCGCAACAAGCTATGCAGGACCTGATAAATAATCCGCCGACCAAGGCGGGAGACCCCAAGTTCTTGGGACGCGACTGGCGAACTATCCGTGTGGGCGAGATTGTGGACCCCGCCCAGGTGCGGTTTGTGCAGTACGATACCACAGTTGAGGAGGCTACGAATGTAAGTTAGAAGACATACATTCCGACTGTTCTGACTATTCTGACTCTCCTGCAGATTCTCGTCCAAAATGGCGCACCCAACGTCGTTCTGCTTCGCGACAGCGAAACCTCCCGCACCGCTACAGGTACCTTCGACTACAGCGATTTGAACGCATACCTCTTGCTCGTTGTCGGCCTTGCACACCCAGATCAGAGCGAAGTCGGCTCATTCGATGAGCTTGCAAAGAAGGGACGAGAGGGAAAGCCAATTCCGCTCAAGGATGTGAAGGAGCTGGGCAAGAAAGAACCTCTTGTCACAATCTCCGAAACCGCAGACTTGTCCAAAGCCATGGAGGTGTTTGGTAGTGGTGTACACCGAGTACTGGTAACAGAAGACGACACCTCCAATGTTGTTGGCGTTCTCACACAGTTGAGACTGGTCAAGTTTTTCTGGGAGAATAGGCAGAGCTTCCCCGCTGTTGATCAATTGTATCCGTACCTGATCAAAGACTTGAGCATCGGGTCGCACTCGGTCTATGCTATCAAGTGAGTACGATCTAGACTTACTCCAACATGTAATTAACTAACTGGAAAATAGCGGCGACAAACCCCTCACAGACGCTCTCGAGCTTATGAACAACGAGGGCATGTCCTCGCTTCCCGTTCTCGACAACCAGAACAACGTCATAGGGAACATATCCCACGTTGACGTCCGAGTCAGCCTTCTCCCCCTGTCGCTACACAAACAGCATAGCTGACCTCCCATCCAGCTTCTCACAAAATCCACCTCACTCCCTCTCCTTCGCTCATCATGCATTCACTTCATTTCAGTTATTCTCTCCGAACGAGGCGTGAACGATGGCAAGGACTCATTCCCCGTCTTCCACATCAATCCATTCTCCACACTAGCCCACACAGTGGCCAAGCTCGTCGCCACACGCTCACACCGCATGTGGGTTGTCGACACCCCATCCCCTGCTTCTTCCGGACCCCCGACCCCTGCCGCTACACCTGCTATCCTCGTTCCCCCGTCTCCGATCACACCTCTTCCATCCACCTTTCCCGGTATGTCTGTGACGACTACTACACCCTCCCACCTCAACAGTACGGCAGCGCCCGCGATTTCCGCTTCGGCGATCCCGGGTGCTAGTTTGTCTGGGAGACTGAGCGGCGTGATCAGTTTGACGGATGTGTTGAATCTTTTTGCCAAGGCGAGCGGTCTGCACCCGCACGACCCTGATGAGGCACGGCAAGCTAGAAGGCGGTCGAGCAGCAGCAGCATGAGGCGGAGCATAGACAGCTCACGGAGCATCTCAAGCCGCCGGGAAAGTATGAGCGACAGGAATGCGGGCCTGGGGATTATTCGAGGCAGAGGGGCTACTGGGAGTTGAAGAGGGATATCTTGCATGATAATCATGTTGCTAATTGATCTTCCGAGTTTCTTCTTCTTCGGCTCTCATACTTGTCTAACGGGACTGGAGTTTTGGGTGTCATCGTCGTGGACACACTGAAATTATTTGAAAACTACGTGGAACATCTGTACCTCGTCAAGTTGTCACGATGATGATGACGATGATGATGATGATGATGATGATGATGATATTTATTTGCATCCGGCGGGGAGTAGTGAAACTACTCTGCCTTGAGCCATTTAACTGCTACCTTCCCCTACAGGTGGGATGGTCCGCCAGTGAAGAGTAATGAAAGAATTTGCGGCAAAAGTATCTACCTCGTCCTATGTACTACTCTACTACAATGTGCCCTGGCCCTGATCTAAATTAATACCCGCCTCTCCCGTCATGTTTGAACATATCTTCTAATTGTGTTTCTCCTCCTCCTCTTCCTCCACCTCCTCCACCTCCTCAAGAACCCTTTCCCGTGAGAAGTCAGAACAAGCTTGCACCATCATGTGAACCGAACCATGGGAGGATTCGGGGTCCTCTTTGACGTGGTACATTTGCTGGAATTCCATTGGCAGGAAGTTTCTGATATGAGATATGACTTGATTCGCAATAAGGACCAATACATATTTTGTGAGGCCGGCTAGATCAGTATTAGTGCTTCGCGGTCTTCACACCATGCTGTTGAATTGACCTTGTCCGAAGGAATCACCATTCTGGACTTGGCGAAGGAATCACCATTCTGGACTTGGCGAAGGAATCACCATTCTGGACTTGGCGAATAAGAGAAAGAATTCCATGTTGCAACACAAATGACCTGTCTATTTTTTTTGGTCCAGATATGCCTTCAATCAGGCGCGGGACTGCGAGAACGGCTCGGATATGCCGTGGTCTTCGGTCTTTCGATCGCCCTACCTTCCTCGTCGAATTCGTCTGGTAATTGTTCCAGATATTGCACGTTTCGATCCCACTCGTCCAGTTTGGCGAATGGACTGCGCAACCAAGCGCCCATTTCATGCAGGAACAGCCTCGTGTTTTCTCTCCCTAAGAATTCTTTGAGCAGTTCTTCGGCTTGCCCACTGCTACCCTTGATATCCAACGTCTTCAGAATCGACACAATATACGTCAGCAGAAACTCGGCGCTGCTACTAGTCGTCGCTCCGTCCAATGGTCTTCCCTCTGGGTCTGTGTGAAGGAAGGTAAAGACGCGTAGTTCCCTCCGTATCCACGTACGAGCACGAGATTGAAGCTCGGGAGAGGTGGCGACCATTTCTGGTGTTAGGTTTCCATATCGCGATATCCGGTTACTACCCACATAGAGTGAGAAGAGCTTATGGCGGTAGACATGCTGGCGCCGGAGGAGGGCAATGTCTGGCGTTGGCGGGGTGTACGACGGGCGGGAGGCGTACGGTCTACGTGGGAGTCTATGTAGGGAAGGTAGGTTGAAGGTGTTCGTAGGAGGGTTTCGGGGACGGGTAGTCTGTACGGCGTAGTTCTTATAGTCCGAGGGCGATCGCCAGTCGTACTGGACTGCTGTGACTTCGGCCTTGCACAGTGGGCAGGTAGACCGTTGCTGCAGCCAGCTTACGAGGCATAGGAAGTCGAAGGTGTAATGGTTACACGGAGTTGTGACGGCTCGTTCTGTGACCTCTGAGAGACAGATGACGCAGACATCGCCCGAATTGTCTTTGCGCGCGATGGGGGTCGCCTCCATGCGCTGGTATCGAGTTTTGGTGGTATGTAACCTAGGATCATTGAGCATACATAATTATGTACAGAGTACAGAGTACATGCATGCATGGAAGGAATCCGGGGAAGATGCGGCGAAGGCGCACAGACCACCGACTCTCAGCGCGTTATGGCTTGCACTTTCCATCGTGACTCCTTCGTGTCTGTCACTTTCACTGCATCAAACAATTACCCACGCCGGCCGTCGCGCCACCGTCATCGCTCGCTCATAGAAGCCCCCCTCCACAGGCCTAACTAATCCAGATTTTCGACCTCGGCATACATGTTGAGCGCGCGCGCTGCATTCCATCAGCTGTCTCCAATCTCGCGCCGTGCGCTACCAACTGCCATGCTCGCAACCACTACGAAGCCCATTTCCAATGGTGGACCAAACGGACGAGCTGCCTTTCACACTGTGACTGCTTTGAAGAGATGGTCATGCGACGAGAAGAACCTGCCCCCGGTGTCTGAAATCAAGGCCATCCATATCTACGATTTTGACAACACCCGTACGTTAAAAACTCTTGTATCCGTTGACCTTGCGCTAACGATGGAGTAGTATTTGGAAGTCCTACCCCCAACAAGCATCTATGGAACGGTTCGACCATCGGTCAGCTTCAGTCACCCGATATATTTCACAACGGCGGCTGGTGGCACGACTCCAGTCTCCTCGCAGCAACCGGGAAAGGCGTCGAGGAGGAAGAGCGCTGCGCGTGGCAAGGCTGGTGGAACGAACAAATTGTGTCTCTTGTCGAGCTTTCAATGCAGCAGAAGGACGCGCTGAGCGTTCTTCTCACTGGTCGCGCCGAACATGGCTTCGCAGACCTCATCAAGCGCATGGTTCGCAGCAAGAAGCTAGACTTTGATATGATTTGCCTGAAGCCAGCCACCGGTCCTGCTAATCAAAAGTTTCATTCTACCATGGAGTTCAAGCAAGAGCTTTTGAAGGACATTGTCTACACGTACAAGGACGCAGAGGAGATCCGTATCTACGAGGACAGAGTCAAGCAGTAGGTACTCTGCATCACTCAGTTCACCACACCTAACGTTATACAGTACCAAAGGCTTTCGCGACTTCTTCTTCCAATTCAATAGAGATCTCATGGCCGACCAGCTTCCCACTTCGCGTAAACCAATTCTCGCAGAGGTTGTCCAAGTTACAGAAGTTGCTCAGCTGCTCGATCCTGTCACGGAAGTGACGGAAGTCCAGCGGATGGTCAATGCGCATAATGCGCTAGTCAAGGCCGGCACAGCTAAACCAGGCGCTGTGCCTCAACAGATCAAGAAGACGGTCTACTACACTGGATACATGATTCCTCCAGCAATGACGGAAAAGTTACTCTCTCTCGTAAAGCTACCTTCGGGTATGGCGAAGCAGGGTATTCGCTTTCTTGCTAACAGTATATTAATCACCCCGAAGCCATGCCCAAAGAGCATCCTCGACAAGGTAGGCGGTATAGGAAACAAGGTGGTCTGGAAAGTGACTGGTGTCTCCTGCTACGAGAACAAACTGTGGGCGGCCAGAGTGGAGCCTGTACCTGACACACAGAAGTATTATTCGGAGAACGCCATACCAATGGTCGTCCTAGCCATCCGCCAAGGTGTGAATCCTAGTGAGGCCACACGCATCTCCAATTGGCATCCGGTGCCGGATGAGCAGTCTTATCTCTTCGAGGGTGTAGTGGGCGAAAAGATGACGCTAAGAATCGAAGAAGAGCACGCCAATGAGAGCCAATGGGAGAGTTACTTCCCCAACAAAGGTTTCCAGAAGCGTCCTCGTGAGGATGATAATCATGATAGAAACGGCAACGGTAGCCACTCTAACGGTTATCGGCCGTACCCACCACGTCGGGATCAAGATGATCGTCGGCCAAATGCATCCTCGAACTATCGAGGAGGTAATCGTGATCGCGCCCGCGGTGGTAATAGGAATCCTCAGCATGGCTCGCGTGGAGGAAGAGGCGGTGGTGGATATCGAGGAGGTCAGAATGCAGGAAGGGGACGAGGCCGTGGAGGAAGCGGCGGTGGTGGTGGAGGTGGTGGAGGTGGTGGAGGAACCTCGAACTATAGGAGCCTAGATGATGTTGGAGACAGAAATCACGGCCAACCGAACTACGACAACCCGGACAGTTTTTACTGAGCGCAGTTGGTAGTATCATGGCGAGCTCAGTTCGCTCAACAGGACAGGCAAGGGACTATCAGTGATGATCTTGGTCCTACCTACTGGAGCAATATAGTCGTGGGCTCATTACAGGCTTAGGTAACAGGGGCCTGCTTTTCACTTTGTCGTTGCAAATCAGTGTATCATACAGGCTGTCTATTTCCGTCTTGAGTACGTATGTTGTTCCAGCAATTAGATACCCGAGTCACTCATCGAAGATGTTTGTTTGTACGTACCGCTTGCATGTACATAGATTTATATAACGCTGTGATATGCCATATCTGCCCCTCTCGCCCCATGACAAGTCCTACAAAGGTACATTATGTAATGACAAGGGCGATCTTGTTCGAAACAAGCTTCGGGACGCTTGTCTGAATACAGCTTCGGGGCGATCTAGAATAACGCAGGGACCCGAGAGTGGCGGAGAGTGGCGGAGAGTGGCGGAAGTTGTGGCGAGCTCCGGCGCCGCCCTGAAAAGAGCCCCACGTGCCAAACGACCACACCTCGGGTTATCGCCGTCTGACTGGTCTTCCTCGCATGTCTCAAACACTGTCACGGCCTTAGTCGCGGCGTGACTATGACGGGCGTGGATGCCTGTACAGCGCCCTGACTGGTCATGTCTATAAACCCTTAATATCGCCCGCGGCGACGATTGCGGCGCCTCGCATCCATCCATCACCATTCATCCCACCTCCCGCATTTATCCCTAGCCAGAAGATCCTACAACGCAGCCACAAAACCAAGGACGAATACAGAAGGAGGTCTGAAGCTGCGAGTATTCGAGCTGCCGGTTTCGGGTCGAGGCACCCCCGCAAAGCTTTGTTGGAAGACCGGAGCTACTGCGCTGCGTTGCTGGTTACTGGTTACTGGTTACTGGTTTGATTGTTGATTGAATTAACACCATGGTGGCCGTGGATCCCGATGTTTGGTTGCACACTGCTGCTAGTAACGGCAAAGGGGAAATACTACAAAATGCGGTGACTGCCGCCTCTGCCTCTGCTGCTTCACTGACATCAACAATGGCTTCTCAGATCCCCTCCCTCAGGACCATCTCCAAGCTTGCGATTGGCGGCGCGCAGTTGTTGCTTGGATCTGGACAGACGGTGTTGGGTGGACTGTCCAAGACTTGCTCCAACCCGCAGTTGAGCTGTCAGAACACCACCGTGGTCGCCGATTTGTGCTGCTTCAATGCGCCCGGTGGACAGCTGCTTCAGACGCAGTTCTGGGACACTGATCCGGTAGGCCATTCATACCAACGTATCGTCCCAGCTTCTTACTAACGTTTATAGGTAACTGGACCAGTCGACTCTTGGACAGTCCATGGGCTCTGGTACGTCTCTCGTGACCAACAAGAAGCACTGAGCACGCAACTGACCTTGTAACTTTAGGCCCGATCACTGCGATGGAACCTACGATGCCAACTGCGATTCCTCCCGCACATATACCAACATTTCCGCCATCATCAAAGGATTCGGAAAGACTGATCTCCTGACTTATATGCAGACATACTGGAAGGATTACCAGGGCAATGATGAGACATTATGGGAGCACGAGTGGGCCAAGCACGGAACTTGCATCAGCACTCTCAAGACATCTTGCTATACTAATTACCAGCCCACGGAGGAGGCCGTCGATTACTTCCAGAAGGCTATCGATCTTTTCAAGACTCTGCCTTCATACACCGTACGTCTCTACATTATCCAACTTGCATACTTCAAGACAGCAACTAAGTTAGTAAACAGTGGCTGGCATCAGCAGGTATCACACCGTCCACCACGAAGACCTACACCACAGCTGCCATCCAAGCCGCCATCCAAGCCCAGCGCCCCGGTGTCTCCGTGACCCTGGGCTGCTCCTCAGGCGCTCTCAATGAGATCTGGTACCACTACGACGTGAAGGGCTCGCTTCAACTCGGAACGTTCGTTGCTGCGAATCCCGATGGCACCAAATCTACATGCCCTGCTACCGGCATCAAGTATCTGCCCAAGGGCGCAACCACCACCGGAACTACGACAATTCCGTCCGGAACCACGACAGTTCCGTCCGGGACCAGTACTCCAGGAACGCCCTTCAGCGGAAAAGGCTACCTGAATGTCAACGTTGGCTCAAGCACCACGACGACAGGTTGCGTTATCTCGGCCGGCACATGGTATACCAGCGGCACCTGTGCTACTATCACAGCCACGGCGTCCGGTTCAGGGTTCACCTTGAAATCTAGCAAAGGTGACTGCAGTGCTGCCTCTGGCGCACTTGTTTGCGCGTCAGGAACGACGGCGACCGTATTCACAGCTGTGGATGGCAAATTGGCGACGGGTGGAAGTACTTCCTGGAGCGCAGATGCGCAGGCGAGCGGTTCCACGCAACAGACGATTTACTCGGGGACTGGTCATACGACATCGATCTCGATGGTTTGGCAGAGTATTTGAGCTGGAGAGTTGAGATTGAAGTTGGATGCATATAGATGGTGCGGGCCGAGATACCAGTCTTATTTTTCTCGCACGGAAGGATACAATGTCAGACAAAGATTTCTGAAGATTTTAAATTTGACGACGGTAACATGGTGATGTTGTGTTGAGGTACCTTCAGGGTCGAGTCGCTCCCTCGGCATCGATTATGCCCCTCGTAAAGGAAATGAACAAGAACGACGACGATCAGGTTGGAATAAGAGTATTAGATGAGCCTGCAAATCGTGACTCGGAGACTACATGGATACTATACTGTATCTCCTGAACAAATTGTTACTTATGTAAATAGAAAAAGAGAGGCTGAGGAGAGGAAGAGAAGAGATCTGGTGGTCAGATGAGAGAGAGAGAGAGAGAAAGAGAGAGAGAGAGAGAAAGAGAGAGA